>BMAW01045417.1:780042-981893 GCA_019974015.1 Nephila pilipes
GCCACCAACATCCTAGCAGGGATTATCCCTACAGGTCTTCAATCATGAGAATTTCATGTTCATCTAATTTTTATGAACGCGTGATCGCATAAGTTAAAGGTTAATTTGAATTTATATCAGAAAATAAAAGTGAACTTTTTATTTTTAAGTTAGAGAATGAGAAAAATTAGGAAATTAAATTATTTTTAGTGATAATAGAGATAACCAAAATTGTTCATATTAGATAATAAAAATTATGGAAAATTCAGAACTGGACTTAAAATTCCTTCCGTGGCTTAGTATGGTAGTCTAAAGAGAAATTGTTTTCCACACCCACCCACATGTCTCATTCATAATTACGAGGATTATAAACCAATACACGTCGTTGTATACTTCTCATTAATAGAATAAGGAAGCCTTTCTTAGATTTATTTAACAAAATCCTTAATTTTATTTGTAGCATCAAGCGCTTTATGGCTGTCTTTACCAAATTTTAAGAATAGAATATAAACTCGGCACATATTTTTTTCAGATAAAATAATGATTCTACATTAAAATGCCTTTATTATCATACAGAGAGAACGACAGAAGGAGAGCAGAATCTTTTATTATATTACTCATTTCTTTTTTAAATTGTTTTTTTTTTTCTAATAATTCTTATTCCATACTCTACTCATACATTCTAAAACTAAAGTGATACTCAACTTTTTACTTAAAGTAAGAAATGGCCCATTTATAGTTTTATTTTAAATCTCTGAGGATGCTTTTTTGTAAATATGTAGATATATTTCAACAATTAAGATTTCATTTTTATACTCGGATAACTTTTCCGTTTTAAAATACATTTTGAACCTAAGTATTCTGCTGTGACGAAGATATTCTTCATAATGTAGTAATGTATCGATTCTATCTGAGTGTCGATAGTCACAGACAGTATAGAAGCTTTTTTTAGAAAATAAATATGTGAATATATGATATATAGAAAATGTATGATATATAGAAAATGTATGATGTATAGAAAATGTATGATATATAGAAAAGTCTATCATTAATAAATATTAACTGAATTAGTAATTTTTTCACATTATCAGAACCATTGTTAAAGTGTTTTTGCAATGCAAAATCATTTAATATGTGATTTTAAATTGGGTTTATTTTTAATTTTAAACGAAAATTCTTTAATGTATTTTATTGTAGAGATTGATTTTTAGATCGTGTGTGAAACAAAACGAGCTCGATTGGGGATGAACTTTGTCATTTTAGCTACAATTGAGAGACAACAACGACTCCTGATCTGTCATCACACTCACCTATCTTCCCACTATCCCAAAGTGAGGATTTTGAACCTCCACAGTTTTAACATGCATCAGCCTCGCTAAACGACGGGTCTTTAGTAGAACCCAAACTCGAATCCTCGATTCGACTGAAATAAAGTGGGCATTTTTTCGACCGGACATATTTCTCGTTTTTATCCGTACAAACATACAAATTTAAAATGTAGTATTTGTAAAAATACTACATTTAACTATTGAGTTTCAATAAAAGTGTTTCAACAAATGAAGAATAAAATATATAGTTTGAAAAAGAAATGGTGGGTTAATAGTTGAAAATATTTGTTTGCTTCAAACAATAGACAAATCCTTTTTTCTGTCATTTTTAAAAACTTTTTTTTTTTTTTTAAATTTTAATATTACGATTTTAACCGAGAAAAGCACCCTGTATTCATTGTTGAATACGAGAACAAGAAAATATAAGAATGTCTGCAAGTTTTGAAAAAAAAAGTAATGTTTAGTATTTGCTATCAAGCACTATTTGCTCAATCAAAGCCCCAGAATTTTAGAAAAATTTTTATTTTGATAGCAGATTGAATTCTCAAAAGCAGTTTGCTTGTAAAATTAAATATAAATAAATATTTTAAGGATAAAATAAAATGTTAAATTTCGTAAAAGTCACGTGTTTCAAATGCATTAATCGAGACGCTTTAGGTCACACATTTGCCTGCGTCAGATGAAGAATCACACAATTATTCATTATTTTCAAGGTATGAAGTAAAATTGGCGCCACTGTTTTAAAATTGAAATTTTGAACAGAATTTATTTTGAAAGATAATATTAAATGCTTTTGTAATTTGCATAGTATTTTAGTGGGCGGTAACGCTGATCCCGATAAAAATGTAAAAATTAGTTTGGTCAAACATTTATCAAATCTGCAAAAAACATTTCTTGAATCCTGTTAAAAATAAAAAATTATCTTGGATCCAAAATCCTTTTTAAGACTTTTAATTCACTGAACTCCCAATAAAAGAAGTTAGTGTGGTGTGGAAGTTTGGAGAGGGGTGCCAGCTCAGGTGTCGTCCTCTGCACTTGACCAAAATTACGAGGTCCATTATCAATAGCATTCGTGTTGCTTCTAGTGCGACATTAATAAGAAAAAACTAAACTAAATCCAATAAAAGAAAAAACATCCGAACTCCCAACAAAAGAAATAATTAAGTGTATATCAGTTTGATTGATATATCAAATTGGTGTACACTCAATTGAAATTAAAATTTAGTTAAGTGATATTATGTATTTTTTGACTGACAATAGAAAAGAATATCATGAAATTGCCGTAAGAGTTGTGAAACATCTAATATCATATGTTTCAACCTATATTTGCAAAAAATCTTTCTTTTTTCTTCAACATTAGGTTGATGATTTCATAAATTATTACAGTTGTAAAAATGCTTTGCAATAAAAAACAAACGCGGTCAAGTCATTAAATTTTTTTTCATTATTTGTTATATTTAAAATTGTTGCTTTTGTTTATTATTCAAAGGCCATATTTCAGAAAACCAAAAAAAAAAAAAAAACTTTAGCTACCTTACCATTCATTAATTTCTAATATGAAAAATAGAAATGCAATAATAATTCTGTAAATTTGATTAGGATAAAGAGCTTTGATATCCTATTTTTTCTGCTGTTTGAACAAGGGGTTTCTTGAAGGTAATGCTAAGCTCAAAAGCTTCCCCAAAGTGCAAGAGGTTGAATTCCTCTGCTCTAAGCGAAATACTCCATCTACATCCACATTTGTGCAAAGGTAATATATTTTACATTCAGTAAATAATTTTAAATTTTAATGGAGTATATATTGTTCAAAATGTCAAAATATTTCTAAACATCTTCGATCCACATTTTAATTTTCACTTTTCCGTTTCTCTATTGTTTTCAAACTTTAAATACATCTTCGTATTATATCTTTCAACGGAAAATTGTCATCAATAACTTCGTCTTACATATCAGTTATTACAAATTTGGCGGCGAGAGAAACTTTCCCCTTTTAATTTTGTCTTTCAAAACAGAACACTTAAATTACTTTAGTTCAATGAAGTTGACAGATATTTTCTCAAAGAATTCATAACAAATTTTGTAAGCAATTTTAAATTTTAGAAATGTATCCTTAATCCCAGGATTATAAGCCTACAAAATTATTATTTTTTTTCTTTAGTATTAATGATACTAATTAATCATCATATCTCGTACTATATTGCAATAAAATAAACTGTAGCTGAAATGTTATCATATTTAATTTCTTGGGTAATTTTATAGAAAAATAATGTCTGGCTGTAGAGAAAGCAGAGAGTATGTTTTTATCTATAGAAAGGTTCATGTTTTTTTTTCCAAATATAAGGTATTTTTGCAAATTTATATAACAGGACCGAAGTGGATTATATAATTTCAAAATGCACTCTATTTGTGCTGTGTGTGTGTGCTGGTTTCAAAGTAAACCACCTTACTCTTGAATAGCCGAGGAGCTTTTTATATTCAATATCAACCTCAACGCAAAATTGCTTACGATTTTCTTCTCAAACCTTAAAGGGACTAAATATGTCTTAGTTTAGTCCAAAATAATCACAATATGTAAAAATAATATTGCTCTACAAATCTCAGTCCATTTTACAAATTGTACCTAAAAATAGCTATATGTGTTTATTAGATCCAAAATTCGATTATAACAAATCAGGTACTATCTTGGGTAGTTTAAATTCAATATAATATGCATATTTTAAAACAAAAACATGAGCAAAAAAAAAAATCAATTTATTCAAAACTTGTATTTCATGAATGAAATAAATCAGAGTTCACATGTTCTCAAATAAACATAATTGTAATTAAAGTGTTTATTCAATTTACAAAAAAATTCAAAGAATCGTATATAACAATAATTTTAATTCTTACAAATGTTAAAAATATCAAAGATACATAAGAAAAAAATATTAATATTTTTTATTAAATGCTTAAACAAAGCAACATGTCTATAAAGTACTTTAATGCCTACCTTTGGAACAATTTGTTTATTTAAAAAAAAAAAGAAATATTTGTGAAACACAATATTCTTAGTTACAATGGTCTCTACATAAATGTAAATCCAAAAGTCATTTTAATGAACTTTTTTTGTATTTTTCAAATTTAGTAAAAATTTTGACATTTACACTTAAGTTCATACAACAAATTGTAATTAATATATTTCACTTTTTGTTTCAACAATAAGTTTAATATCCATGTACCTGTGTTGGGAAGCAAGAAAAATGCAGTTATCTCTAAAACTTACGGAGTTATACCAGAACTTATGAACAAAACATAATTTTACAAAAAATATATATCATTTTTTTAAATAAAAAATAACTCCAAAATAAATAGCTATATACTTAAAAGATGTGTTTGAGATTCACAATTTTCCTAGAAATTTACTAAATATTGTGGTAAAATTTCATTTCAATACATGAAATATTTTTTAAGAAATGAGATTTTTCGTAATAAAAAAAATTCGTAATAATCACAATTTTTCAGAAAAGGCAAATAAAGATTTTAATGTTTTTTAAAGATAATAATATACTTAGAATAATTCATTAATTAACTACCCTAGAAGCAATTGTAAACCATTTTTGAGATCGTAAATATGTGGGCTTAAATAAAAAGTAATTAAGAGACTTTCGAAAATTTTCACGAAAACAGTGATTTTTGGATAGCCACATACCTTAACAAAGTCAAAAGATTTTCTAAGCAGTAGAACATTCCTGAAGCTGGAAGTGCACAAATGGATAAATGCAGTAAAAGTTAAATAAATTTGTTCAAACACATTTTAAATCCACTAATTTTATACTGAAAAATATTTATATTCCTTCATGTGTCTATATAATGTTTATAATATTGTTACATTGCAATATTTTTCGAAACACGGAGCTGCACAGAGTCCAACATTACAGTTTTTGCATTCAAATCGTGTTTCTCTTCGAATGCGTTTTCCATTATCATTTTTTTAAGGCTACATACGACACATTTTCGTACTCGTTTATTTTTTTCTAGAAAGGTCACTTCCCACATATGAAGGACACGTTGAATACTAGAGAAATAACACAATTGCGAGAACTGGAATCTGTGCCTCCTTTTTCGATTAATCGTTTAATCAGTTTCATTCGGAAACCGATATGTTTTAAAATCCCGACATTTTTTTTTTTTGTAAATAATGAAGGAATTCCATACAATTTAGTTTATCAAATGTCAAAAAATTCATAGATATATATTTAGTGATGTTCTTAGAGATTTATAGATATAATATAAAAACTTTACTCTATTTGATAATTTTAATGTGAGGAAAAAAAAAGGTGAGTTCTTAGCAAGCAAAGGAAACATGGAAAAAGCAATTTGTCCAACAAGATAAAACAGTAGGTTTCCTACTCTACCTAAATTTGTTAAAATCTCAAATGAATATTAATTTTAAAAAAATGGGAATAAAATCTAGTTAATTTTGTGAGGGAACTTTAAAGCGTTTTTAGATTGGTTTAAATTAAATGTTTTTATCGCGAAAGCTAGGTCAAAGAACGCAAATCTTTCAAACCGAATAAAATCTCAAACCAAGTTGACCGACAAACACTTACACTTGAAAAAAAATCTTACCTTCCCCCTCTTGAACGAATGTCTCAATGTAAAATGTCTCAACATTAAAGGCAAGAGAGGGGTTCCCTAGTGAGTCATAAAATTTCCAGTCAAAGTTATTTGTGTGTCCCCAACTCTCTTGAAGTCATCTTGTGAAGGCGGGAAAAGACGGCTTTGCCGCTTTCGATGTGTTCACAGCCACACGGAATTACCCAGCTTAAACGCTTTTGGAATATCTCAAACAGCACGGAAAAAACCGAGCAAAACACTTAGAGGGTTTAGGGAAACGACTTTATGATAACACCGAGCTAAAGTTTCCAGCTTCACCCCACATATCTTCAGTGCCGTTAAAACATATCAACTATCTAGAAATCCATGCATCTTTTCTGGTGACGACCAACAATATGCTAGTAAATGGCTCAAGGATTATGTATGGATCGCATTCTGTAACCGTTGAGATGAACAAATGTGTCTGGCTAATGTCGTTTTCTACCTCACTGGAATAGCAAGACTATGGTTTGACAATAATGAGGACACTTTTACAAATTGGATTACTTACAGAAACTACTTAAACAATACATTTGGCCCTACAGATGATCTAAGACACCAAGCTGAAATATTCTTACTCACATGTGTACAACGAATTGACGAGATGTCCGAATCGTACATTCAAGATATATTCTTGATTTGCGTCGCAGTGTTAATTCATCTACGAAAGAATACCAGAAAGAGGCTCATATGATGAAAGATATTGCATAATATTTGTTACAAACTATGTAGGTGCAGGACTATAAAACTATTGATGAATTCGTAAAACGCTGCCGACAGATTGCAGACCTTAAGCTTACACGGATCGCCAGGCGTAAGTTTCAGAGGCTACCCAAAGTTTGTACTTTGTCAGCCGATACAGACATTGTTGATTTAATATCCCTGGTATGTAGCATTGTTAAGGAAAAGCTTCAGAAAATCCAACAGGAAATGCAGTAAAACAATGACGAATCCTGAACTTCAAATGATATTGCATCTACAGTCTGGGAACAAATCATGGAGGCTCTCCTTTCGATCACTAATCCAAGAATAAGCAATTCCACTCCACATGACCAGATTCCATTTGAGCAACAGCCTAGACATCCAGTCAGAAATCCCATAATTGTGTAGCGCAAAACAGATTTGTGGAGAACTACCGAGAATGGGCCTCTTTGTTACCATTGTGGGCATCTGGGGTATGTAATGCGTTACTGTTAAGAGTTACGCAGAGTATTCACAGAAGCAACATCCGCTAGAACATCCAACGTTCGATGAGATATGGACAATGAATCCCAGCAAAGATTTGACGTTGACTGTATAAGATCTACAACATCCAATTACAGACACAGCTCCCCATACTCTCGCCAGTCATTCGATTGTTCACAGTCATTGTCGCCAGAAAAGCACCCCAGCTGTCCTCTTTTCGTCAACCGAATGAAGAAAACTAAGCAAGGTTCCCTTCACTGGAGAAGAAATAGATAATGAAAAATATCCTCCAACACATATTTTAACTAGCATAGAAAAGATAATGACCTATGGCATAGTGAATAGGCAGTGTATAAAAGCCCTAGTTGATTTAGGAGCCAATTCCGTCATATTTAAACAACTACGTAGAAAGTTAAAAGTTACTAAGTTTACTGAAAATGCGACTATTTTAAAAACTGCTTGCGAGAAACCTGAAGACTGTGTATTGAAAATAGATCTGAATGGGATTATAGGGCCATTTGAATTTCTTGAGTGTTTTCACTGCAGTCATCAAATGAATTTTTTTCATGCCATAGATGCCGATATAGAGAGGGAAAATATAAAACTACGTCTTACCAGAATCTTCCCAGTGAGCTCAGAATTGAGTAATTTGGATTGCTCTGTGTTTGCCACAACTTACGAACGAGATTACTTAATCGGAACCTATTCACTGAAGCAAATATGCGCTCTTAGTCCACAAATTGAAGAGACAGATCAAGCTATTATAACTGGCTATAAAATTATAAGGTACGAAAAGAGCTATATTTCTACCATATACTATTAAAGGCATTGAAATGGCTATTGAAAAGAGTGGATAACAAATTAGTCACAGCGAACTTAAATGATACGATAGAGAATGAAAATAGCTAACATATCAACGATAATGGATGACTCCGTTTGTTGGCTGATGATAAGAGCCAAGATGATTATTGGCAACATTAGCCCAGAAAGCAAGTAACTCGAAAAAAACTAAGAAACTTTCTCGATACTAAACTTATAACTGCTTAAAACGACAAGAAACTGAATTTGATTGAAGAATTTAGCGATGTATTCGACTTCAACAGGTAATCCGGGTTCATAACACTAAAACATAAATTTGACACAGGTGATAGTGCTACGATCAAGGAAGGACTTTACTGTTTTCACACGCTGCACTATATGAAACTTCCATGATCAGGTGGCATTCGACAATGGTCGACAGATGAAATCTACCTGCTAGCTACATTTTTTTCGAAAACTTATGCAAAGAAGCATGAAGAAGTAAAATGCAGTATCGAATCTTTTCATATATACCTCTCGCTAAGCAGCTAAACCCAGGTCGTTTTTACCTCTTGATTCCTAATATCCTAATTTATATTTATAGTAATTTAAAATAAAATCTTATTTTCATTATTCCATAAAATTAACAGTTCTGGATTCTTTTGATAAATAAAGGTTTCAAGTTGATATTAAACTCCGTACTCTTTACTTGACTCACCTATTCATTCTATATGATTTTATTAATTTATATTAAGAAATAATCATACCGAACTGCAGTTGAAGACACGCAAGCACAAAATGAAATTTTTTATTAATTATCAATGTAAAGAATAGCTAATGTCAGTCTCTCTAGGGTTACACATAGCTCACAATCATAATTTATGATTAAAATACGAAATCTTATCTTACCAGTTTATTTGTCTGTAATTTAACAACTCTCTTTAACAGTAACTATGTAACTTAACATTTTGAATAGAATTCTCTTCAATCAACGAAACAAATAAAACTTTTAATCCCAAATGCAATCTTTAGCAAGTCGTTATTCTCTATCTACCTTCATTTTCCATTAATTAAATTTAATTTATAAATCATTACGTTAAAATCACTTCTATCTTCGTCTAATTTACCTAATCATGTTTTATTTTGGGTTGGGAAAAATTGCAATTTTATGCATTTTAAATGGATAAAACTCCCCTAGGTTATTCAAGAGAAAATTGGAAACAGCCTACAGTTGTCACAAGGTACAAAATGCTTTTTTGACCACCTTAAAAAAATAAAAACAGGAGTTAAAATATCGTGTATATGAATGAACATAAGTAACTTTAATAAGACTTCACGAAATTATTTTATCTATTACTACTTTTTAAGCCACTGGACTAATAGAAGCTGGATGTAGCTGAGAATATCTCACTTTTGTACTTTACTCAGAACTTTTCAAAGCTTGTTATTCTTCATTTGTTGATAATAAATTATTGTTAATCATCTCTAGATGTCTTTACCCCGATTCTCTTAGATGGCTGGTAATTGGATGGGTGGACACAGGTTATCACAAATGGACGCCACAAGACATCTTAATATGTCTCATAGTGTGATCCAAAGACTCTAGGATCAATTTGAATATGCAAATTCAGTATCATGAAAATTTTTTCCTGGCCTCTCACGGATTACAACCACTACTCCAGAGCAATTTTTTCGCTTTAGGTCCAAAGAAAGGATTACACAGAAGTACATTTTTATGCAGGGAGTGAGAGCACATTACCTGATGCAGACAACAATGGGTTTCTGTTATCGTCACACACTGTCTCAGGTTTATTTTGGGGACTCAGCTGATTTCAGATGATTGTGCTTCAACAAGAAAAATAGAATCTGCTATTACTGTCCACGGACTTCTTTACAATCAAGGAATCTCTACAAATCCAAGGAATCTATACACACAAGGAGAGCAGGTTACCTGAAGCAGACAGCAGTAAGTTTCTGTTATCTTACACACTGTTCCAGGTTTTATTTGGAGAATGATTCAGGTCATTTGTTGATACGAATAGAAGAATGCACCAGAAAGACGTAGTTGATAAAAAATACTGTTACAATGGAATCATGATATGGGTTGAAGTCTCTTTGGGCAGTCATAATGACTACAAATGTCCATGGAGGAATTCGGACTGTTGTGAAAAATGACATGAGATCTATGATTCATATGTCACACATTCTGTTGCAATCGGTAAAGGGAAATAATGCCTGACCTCAAAAAGTTAGACTTGTTGATGAATATCATGAGAATGAAGGTTTGGAATGAATGAAAGACCAGGTTGCAGTCCAGACCTTAATCTGGATTAGCATCTTTTGGACTACAGAACAATACTTGCTCTATGTATGGGAATTAATTACAGTGTTCAACAACTTAATTGAAGGTCAAAACTGAGGGTGGAAAATCAACAGTGCTAATGTATTTTTTCAAGTAGGAGTGGATACATTTCCTACTCTAAAGCCCTTTAATAATTATTTTTTACAAAAATATGAGATATAGGTTTTTGTCTAGTAGTAAACGTTTTCAAAAAATGTAAGACTTCCTTTTTCTCGATTAATCGCAGCGCATGCGTTGAGTGTCCTTTCAGCATGAATGTTTAATGTGTGTTTGTCCAGCATGTGCGTTTGTTTGAATGTTTCACTATGAATGCTTGTTTCTTGAATTGGTTTTCATTCGCTTCACTTCTGTTTTTTCCCTAAGTTTCAATTTACTTTCATTGTTTATTTGGTCAGTTGGCTAAGTACTTGAGCGTATTATTTTACGTATCGTGAATTTGAGAAAATTTTGAGGAGATTTTGAGAAATATTTATCTTTGCATTATCATATCTTGCTGCTTCAAATGATGTCGTTTAACAAAAAGAAGTGTTATCAATACAAAGATACGGGCTTGAAGTTCGAATTTGTATTTCGATTATTTGTTCAATTGCCATCGAAATCACAATTACCCAAATGTGACATTACATGTGACATTCGTGAACGAATTCCTGAAGCACAAAAACTTATGCAACTTATCACTCTCGCTGTGGACGAACTTTGAAAACTCATCAAAGACTCGAACTTTAAGACTTTTCATCGAGGCAGTGTTTGAGTTTTTATTGACTCAAAGGTGGAAGGATGTCTCAAACTACTTACTTACCTCCACCGAACACCTCCTACAATTAACTGAGTAACTTTTTGACTTTTGGCATCACTCAAGTAAGGGGTGGGGTCTTACGCGTATTTTATTGCTGTCTGTATAACGCGTCATGTAGCCGTGCTTGTATTTCTTTCTTAGTGTAATGTGTGTGTCATGTAATATTAACTAAATGTTTTGAACATTTAAAGCATGAGTCACAACAGTTCATTTTTCCCGGGCTACTTTTTTAACCTAGAAGATTTGTATATCTTTTTTCTTTATAAGTAGCCCACTTGGGAAAAATACAGGTTCAAGTTTTGATTGCTTTTTGAATTAAAAATGTCACTCTAAAATTTTTTTAGTTAAAAGTTTTTGCGGAGTGACTCTAAAGAATCCTAAAGTGGAATCACACATTATTTGCGGTTTTCGATCTCTGTTTGGACAGCATTCTTCAGACCTTTCTCTTTAAGGTGCTCTGATATTTTCACCTGTAGCTACTGTCATTTTCTTCTTTGTTGTTACTGAAATACTTTTTTCAATCCTAATATTTCTGTAAGATTTAGTTAGCTACCTTCGAAAATTCCTTTAAAAAAGAGTCTTATCAAGAAAAGCGTCAGCTTGTTTTGATTGTTAGAATGATAGACATACATAAAAAACAACAAACGTATTAAGATTACAGTCAAATCAGCTTTATTGTTATATAAACACAGATACCATCTTTCGTTCCCTTTTGCATGTATACGTGGTTACAAATACGAGTATATCAATAGTATCTATTCTACTTTTAGTTCATTATGTACAATATAAAAGTCTACCTGGCTTCTTTCCTTTCTCATCAAAACAGTGATCGTGATAACCTAGTGATCATGGCGGTGAATTCTCAGCCGGCGCTGTTCCATCTATTCACGGGTTCGAATCCTTATACTTCTTCTGGCCTGCTGTGTAACGGGACTGATGCACGTTAAATCTGGTTGATGTCCCAAGTTCTTCCATTTGTGTGTGTTGTGGAAGTTTGGAGAGGGAGATGTCAGCTCAGTTGTAGTCCTCGTAACTTGACTAAGGTTGAAATTTACGAGGTCCATCATCAACAGTCCTTGTGTTACTTTTCAGAGCGGCATTAATAAACAATCACATCACTTATTTGAAACTTGGATCTCATGGTGATCTCGCTTATCTCTTTGATCATGGTAGTGAAAAAGAGAATTTTCGATTTATTGTTTTTCGTCATTAGAGATGTTTGCACTGGAGTAGATTACAAGGAACAAGGGTCTCTAATTCTGTTGAGCCCCCAGGGGCTTACTCTTCTTCAGATAATTACGGACATCATTCATCCTAGGCATCACAGGGGATCTTTTTCCTTTTCCATGGTGTTTATTTTCTTTGGTAAACACAAATGACTTGCCTCGGAGATAACCTAGCGATCATTTTCTATTTTTGACCCTCCTTTTTCTCAACTAAATTATTTCTTTCCTATTTGTTCAAACTCCTATATTATAGTTACACCGTTTTTGGCGCAGCATAGCTGTATCTGGCTCTTGCTCCAATAAACCTTACAATTACTCACACTCCCTCTTTGATTCTCTTGAAAACCAAACAGTAAGGAAAGTATTTTTTTTTTCTATCCCGTGACAACAATCAAGCATTATTTGAAAAACGCAGACCATCTAAATACACTAAATTTAATTTTATATATTTTTATGATCAATTTTGTTATTGGTCTAATAGACCCATATAGGTAAAATATGCACTTATTTTTGTTAAATAAAAACAATTCTACACGCCTGAAAAATTTATAAATCAAAGAAATTTATCCATTTGAAGAATACTTATAAATAAGATGTAATAATTAAAACTCAAGTGATCTATTATGAAATACATTTTAGAAATGTGTAGAGTTAGCCCAATCAGGATATGAAGCTTAAATACCATCTTAAAATGATTTCATTTTTTGAAATCTACAACAGATTCAAGTGCTTAAGCATTCTCTACATGAGTTTTAATTCATATCATAATAATTCCAAAATAATTTTTGTAATAAAAAGCTTGCCGCAATCGTATTGTGAAGTGAGTTGTGGATTGTTACCTGCTTCCTGTTATCAAATACATATTTATGGGTTTCTTAAAATGCCTTTACAACAAACCCAGAACGTTTTCCAAATGTTAAGGAAAAAAGTGGAGATGAGATTTCTAGGTCTTAAGACAATATATTAAGAATTCGCTCTTTCACTCTCTCTGTCTCTTTTTCATTTATTTATTTATAATTTTAATTTTAATTAATTTATTTTATTTACTTTTTTACAAAGGCCTCGTAAAAAGAAACTTATGTTTAAATTTTCTCATTTCAAAATAAGGAAACACCGAATAAGTTCAAACTCTGTCTTGGTTTTTTTTTGTAAATAACAAAAAAGCTTAATTCATTTTCAGGAACACTTAAATGCTATAAGTAAACAAAATTCCATCAAATCAAATTAGTACATAACTGTAAAGTTTTTTTTTTTCAGAAGTAAATGTTTTCCCGAATTTAAATGATTATGAAAAAAAAAACTAAAACTTGTAATCATAATAGTAAAAAAAAGGAATGTTAATTTAAGAAAGAGAGATTTAAAAAAATTGAAAAGATAAAATATAATTCTGTTGAAAGAAACTAGAAAAAGTATCTTTTAAGTTGCCTTCATAGGTAATGACATAACATTGAAAGAATTTAAATAGTTATTTCTGAAATTAATGCATATCTTCAGACACATTTTTTTCTTGAATTCTAACACTTTATCTACAGTAATTGGACTAGCAAAGGTCTTAAGAATTTCTTTCTTTCTTCTCCAATGTTGATATATTTTACGAAAGGTGACGACGAAAACGTTATTTTGAGTTAATTTAATTCATCAAAGTATCTCAATTGACTTTATTGAACAACTTTTTCATTAAATCTGCACTTAATTTTTATTTTAATGAAAGAAGAATGTTGTATCAGTAAGATTAATTCTTAACAACTTTTTTACGTCGCTGTCTGATCCAAGCGCTTTGAAAATTAATTAAATTAAAGAGTAATGTGATTACTTATTTCTTGGCACCGTAGCAAAGTAGACAGTAAAAGTATATCAGATATAAAAAAGATGTAAATTGGGCCAGCTAAAAAAAATAGTATCAGATCATTCCTTTAAGAAAAATAAAAAATAAAACTTTGGAGAGCGATGTCTTCATTAGAATGTTTAAATTTACGTATCTTCTTTATACAGCGAAAGACTTTCTAGATCCCTCCCTGTTAAGGGTTTGTATCAACCAATAAAACCAAAATATTTATTTATTCATCAAGTTATTAGATTATCAAATTTTTCTTAAATGTTTATAATTTAATATGGATGCTATAATTCTGATTTGTACTTAGGGTTTGTTTTATAAGATGTTTGTATAGATATACTTTGTGATTTGATGTAATGTATCCTTGTGAAAATATAAATTAATATAAGTGGTGATTTGAATGATTTTCAAATAACGAATTTTCATTGATAATCAGCTTCCCACATTTCAGGGTTCAAAACAGTGGTGTCTATTACGATGTATGAGCAGTTATGGAACTTATAGAAAGCCAATGGAAGGAAAAGGAGAGTTCCAGTACAATGAAGGATTGGATGTTGCAAAATTTACGTGGACTGTTTTGAAGAATTTTTTGTTGTTGTGCTTATCTTGTTGTAAATTGTTTGGAGTGTACCTCTCGAGTTTTTTCCTAATAGGTTTTCTACGAGTGCGTGTCATTGCGCGAATGAGATTCACTCCACTTCTTTATAAGCTCTCTCTGGATTTATCTTTAGATTCACTATTTAATAACTGAGGAGAGTTTAATGAGTTAGAAATAAGAGAGTTACTGTAAAATTAGAAATAGCCAGAGAGTTTAAGACCTATGAGGCTATCTGTGGTAGTTAATTTACGTATTTAGTGATTTTTAGCTTTCATATTAATTTTAATCGTGATTTCACCCTGAGTTATCCTACTAAACGATAAATCACGTTTCATTTCTGGGGTGAGGTAATTCGCATTTTTTTCTTCATTAACCTGAGAAACTTTTATCTATTTGAATTGCATAAAATTACAATTTCTTCCCAACCAAAATGAAACGTGATAAGGTAATTTAGAAGAAGATAGAAATGAAGTGATCATGATATAGAAATGAAGTGATCATGATATAGAAATCATATACGATCAATGGAATATGAAGGGAGATAAAAGATAAGGACTTGCGGTTAGAGAAATGTTTTAGATAGAAATTCTTCTGTTTTGTGAACTGAAGAGAGTTCCTCTAAAAGCAGTAAGCATCGTAGCTATTTTCGAAGAGAGTTGTGAAATTAAGAACGAGTGGACTGGTAAGATAGATTTCTTATTTAAATCATAAATTAGGATTGCGATTTAGTTTGAAATTCCAGATAAGTGACTTTAAATATTCTTCAGTGTGAAAATAATCTGTTTTGTACTTGCGTGACTTCAATTGAAGTTTAGTAATTTTTGAATAATATATTAGATTCAGAGATGGCGCAAGAGCAGCTTAATCATGTACAAACGTCAAATGAATATAGGAGATTGACAGATTACAAGACCAATTGTAATCTTTCTATGAGGAGACAGGAAAGGTTGAAAGGCAAATATTCAGAATCAGAGAGGTGAATTTAAAGGACCAGTTACAAATATGGCACAAATATGGCCCTTAAAGTAATAAAAAAATAATTTATAAATAAAAACTAGTGTTATCAATTATTTCTGATTTGGGTTTCTGAGTGAAAAGTGTGTTGGAACATTATTCTTTAGTATAAAGAATATTGCGTTAGTGTTTTTTTTTTCCATTGTGCTTAAGTACGTTGATAGAATTTTAAAATTTATAATTGTGTGTCGAATGATATGATCATTCAGTAATGGGGAGATAGTGACACATACAACTGCCCAAGAGAGATAAATATAGTAGCTGCAGGCGCATAAGAGAAATGTAAAGAACAGGCTTGTTGTAAGAGTAAATAATATGATACTGTGCAACGAATAGTTTGAAACTAACCTCCAAGAGGGTGAGATGTGGGTCTCAAATAAGAGAAAGGATTGACTGGTTTCATTAACATCGCACTAGAAGCAACACGTGGGCTATTAGTAATGCATCGCAATTCTAAACCTCAATAAAGTGACGAGGACGACACCTGAATTGGCACCTCCCTTTCCAAACTTCCAGATCACGCCATTACCTCGATAACCATTACCATTTTAACCTTAATAGATTTAACGTGCATCAGCCCCTACTACACGATGGTTTTTTAGTGTATCGAGGCTTAAACCCACGACTCGAAGAAAATTGCCAGCAGCGTGTCCACGACCATAACCACTAGGCCACCAATTAAAAGTAAAATAGAGAAAAAACGTGTCTCAACCAAGGACTGTCGATTTATTACTAAAAACTCATTTTTGTACGTTTTTTCAGTTTTCGGTGTGTGTGGTTGTTTTATAGGTACAATGAATTGCAAATACAAATATAAATATATTATACATAGAGTGTATAATTTACCATCTAAAGGTTTTTTTTAACGAAGATTCATGTACAAACCATTATTAAACTACATATAAGTTCTTTGGTTACATGATGAGTTGAAAAAATTCTTAATCCAACTAAAATCCAAAATATATTTAATATCCCTGTCCAACATAAAGCATAATAGCTATTCCAAAAATTTAAAATAATTTAATGAGTGTCTATTTTTACATACTATTTCATATAATTTCAATATAACTGCAAATTTGTCTCCAAGGAAAGAATTATTTAGTAAATAAATTAGTAAAGCCGGATACATAAATTTAGACCAAACAGAACAATGTTGTGGCTCCAGGCCAAAACAGGAAAATTAGCACTGAAAAAGCAATGTTTGTATGAAATAAGCAGAAATAATGCTCCATTCGTCAACGGTAAACCATGAAACTTAAATTAATATTAATTAAGACCATCGATCAAGTTTCCTCTACACTAGAACAGGCATTAGAAGTGGTCAGTGAAAATTTACAAATAGAGTAGGAACAGGAATAGTATATATATATATATATATATATATATATATATATATATATATGTTTGTATGTATGCAAATATTCTCAGTGTTAAGAAGATATATTGAAATGAATGTGAACTATGTGAACTATAGCAGCAAAATAATAACATAAAACGTACGTCAAATAGAATTTAAACAATAGGCAACACTAAGGAACTAAAATGATTACTTCCCCAGCAGAAAAAAGTTACTAGTCTTAAAAAAAATATTTAAATTATACAAAATATCTACTACAAATAATACACTGTTAAATGTTATGTTTGTAATAGTTTTGAAGATTATCAACTCTAACACAACAAAATAAAGTTGTCCTTGGTATTAGCAAAGATGTTTCCACAGAGGATGGAAAAATGTTAAAAAGAGTATACGTACCAGTAATGTTGTGAATCCGTGGTCTTCGTGGATGGTAATCACATGGTTTTCGTAAGTGGATCTAGCTGCTCCTTACCGATATGTAAGAAAGTTAGTTTTATTTTTGACTAGAGAGAGACTCTAGACAGACCAGATAGGCTAGATATAGACGCTAACTTTCCAGGAGCCTATTTTTCGGTGTTTTTCATGATCAATAGCTCTAGGTCTGCAGCAGATATATGTTTACCGGAATTTGTCTTGTGTAATTCAAATTTGTTTTAATGAAAATAAGCTGCAGAATTGTAATTGTTGTGTTAAGTTTATCGTTGAAAATAAACAGTGAAAAGAGTTTTTACTTATGGCACCAAAAAACGGCTAGTAAATTATAAGGAATAGATAATCTAAGAGTTATTTATTTTTAAGTATTATTTTTCAAGTAATGTAATAGCTTCAATAACGATATGCATTGGGCGAAATACTACAAAGAATTTAAAAATTTAGAAGGATTATTGACTCATTCCATTATATCACAAATCTATATATTTGAAATGTTTTCAGACTTAAGGTAAAATTCCTTTATTTGAAGCTATTCATGGAAGCTGAAACTTCTTTTTTATCCTATGGTTTTATATACACTCATGTTCATAAATTAAGGATAATTCAGAACCAACCGGAAATCGAATTCTAAAGTAAAAATTTCACCCGTAGAATTATCGTACATATCTTCAAGAATAATATGCAAATTACAGGAAGCTATCACATGACACCGATAGTGCGTCACAATGACGAGAGTATAAGAGAGGTGTATATAAGGAATGGTATCAAAGAAGTAAAATTGTTCTCAAGCGTTCTATAAGGTTCTCTGTGCCACAATGGAACAGTTATTGTACAGATGACGCATCCGAAGTATTCTTTACGCATTAGAATTATCGACCACTTAGAATGTAAGTGTACTCAAATGGAAGTATCCTAGGAACTTGGAATTGCTCACGATGTCATCTCTAGACTTTGACGACGATCTCAACATGATAGAAACGTCAATAGTCATTACAGTACAGGTCACCTTTGAGTTACAACGCCGAATGACGTCCGGTATTTGTCAGTAACTGCAAAAAGAAGCAGACGGAGCACAACATCAGATCTTTGTCGTCAGCCATCATCAGCCACGGGTACGACAGTTTCAAGCCAAAACCGTGTACAGACATTTAGGATATATTGGTCTATATGCTCGCAGAACTATCAGATGGGTTTTGCTCACGGCAACTCACTGTCGGCAGCAGTTAGTTTGGAGTAGAGAACATGCAATATGGACAGAGAGCTTGTGTGATGTTTTCTGTCGAGTCCAGGTTTAACTTGCAGTCTGATTCACTTCGGACTTTCATATAGAGAACGCCAGGTACCACCTACCACCTAGACAGTATTATTGAACGTGACGTTAGTGTAGTGAAGGTTTCCACGTTAGGGGTGGGATTATACTGACCTCCAGAATAGATCTACATGCTCAAATTAGAACCAAGACAGTCAAAGTTTATAGGAACTTCTTTCTAGAAATACATGTACGTTTGAGTAGGGATTCCATGGGCACAGAATTTATGTTTGTGGATGACAAAGTCCGTCCTCACCGAGCAAAGATTTTAAAAAGTACATGCCGTCAATCATCTGATGATATTACCGTATAGAATGGCCAGCATTCTCACTTGACTTGAATCAGACACATTATATGTGGGACATGTTTGGCCTACGAGTTGCAGCTCGTGAACCACCTCTTTCATGTGTACTGGAACTTCGGATAGCATTGCTTGCAGAAGAGAGTATTCTTCCCCAAATTCAGCTCAATGATTTGACACTCAGTATGCCTAGGTGTTGTACTGACTGTATTTCATCATCTGGAAAACATACAAGGTATTTACCATCATACCAACCATGTAATGATAAGATTTTGTAAGGAAGATACTTTTTGTAATTGCTCCAAAGAGCAAAAATCGTAGTTTTTATGAATAGTATCCTACATATACCAATTTTTGTTCTTTATATTTTGTTAAGTAAATGGGTTTTATGAATAAGTCTAGTGTGTTTTGTTTCTGAACCTTTATCTGCTGGAGCTAGCATTATCTTTAATTTATGTACTTGAGTGCTGCTGAAACTGCAGATACGATAACGGAGCTTTGCAAATTTTGTTTAAAATTCTAATAAGTTTGAGAATATAGAGAAATTCTAGCTACTGGCAAATTCTACTTGATAGAAGTTCTTCCTCAGTATTAACCATTTTTGCAATAATTCCTATCAATCCACGTTATGTTCATGTAACAGTTTTCTCAGTTCTAGGAATAATCAGCCGAGTTTGTCGTAAGATAAACAAAAAACAAAAGCTATTAAGCCAAAACCAATTTTTACATTTTAAGAGCTTCCTTTTTTCACTTATTAAATTTAAAGAGAGTTGTGATTTTTTAGAAAAGGCAAACAAATGAATCAATATAATTATAAAGTGTAAATATAAAAATAAGACATTACGTTATGTGTGTTATTATGAGCTATAATCTTGCTCACTAAAGACAAAATGTTCCGCATAGGTGAACTTAAAGTTCATTTATAAAAAAAATATAGATCGACTTTCGTAAGATCAGCTTTAAGATTCACTCTATCAATATTCATAGATTCCTTGTTACAAATTTAATGATTATGTGTGTTCTAATCTTTCTGCTACATCATCCATACACACAAACATGCACATACACACATATATATATATAATAATTTAGAAATTTGATTAATTAAATAAAATAAGTCGAGATGAAGTTCAAATTTACTTATTCCTTTTTTGCTGAGAGAGAGAGCATATCCATAAAGCTGGAGATACCCTCGTTTGATGTACCATACACACAAACCATTCGCAAGCGTTGATGTATACGCATGCGTGCAGAACAGCCAGAAGAGAGATAATTTTTCCTTATTTTTCTTTTTATACGAAGTATTTTTCCCTTTTACACATAATATATTACATGGTATAGGTATAGAGATTTTGAGGGATTTACATGGCCTCCAACAGCCTAGAAGGGATTATCCCTAGAGGTCTTCAATCGTGAGAACTGCATATTCAGCAAATTTTTATGAGCACGTGATCTCATAAATTAAGGACAATTTGGAATTATATCAGAAAATAAGAATGTACTCTTTACTTTTAAGTGAGAGAATGAGAAAAATTAGAAATTTGAATTTTTTTCAGTGAAAAAAAAACTATTACAAATTAAATTTCAATCACTACAAATTTCACCTCCCTGCATGACACGGACTTGCGTTGGGCCCTAACACACAACCGTACTTTTCCGAAGTGTATAAACAAAAAAAATAATTAATTTTAGATTCAGGGGACTTGGCTCCTTTCAAATGCCGAAAATCGATGAAAATATCGATTTTTCAATTTTTAGCTCAAAATGTACCTTGATACCTCTAGTATAACTGTGCGAAATTTTAAAACGATCTGATTGAAAAAATAATACAATTTAGATTAAACATGTTTTAATTTATTTTGTATTAGATATTGAAATTAAGTAGCAAAATAAATTTTACAATATATTTTAAATTTTCTTTTGTACATTTCATATACTTTTACTTTATGTATCTTATATATTTATTTATTTTTAAATATGTTTAATATATGTTTCTTTCAAAGAGCACTCAGATGAAGATTTTCAAATTTAACGCAATCTCGGGCTCAGACAAACTTTTTATAAAAGCTTATATTTTTGTTAAAGGCTTTGCTGATTCAACTACTGCTCCCAAACAGCCGATTCTCATCTTAATTCTTTAACTAAGATTCTTTTCAATACAAAAGTTTAACTACGATGCTTTAATACAACTTAAAAAATATTAATCAGCCTGACGTGATGCCGATAGAAAGTGGTGCCGATTAAACTCTATTAATAAACTGTAGAAACATTTTCAGGTGATTGAACTACTTTGATAGATAGGAGAAAAGTGACTACAGTTGACCAAGAACTATTTTAAATAAAAAAAATTGTGCTTTTTCTAGTTGCTATTGTCAAATTATACGGTATGGAATTTCATGGTGCCGAAAGCGGTTTTCTTGTGCACTTATACCCAATTGGGTTGTCTCCCTACAATATTGTATTTTCTTATACATTGTTCTGATCAGTGTATAATTGTCGGATGTTATGATTAACTTCGAGGTTACTTTTTTTTTGAAGTTTAGACAATTTGGAATGCATTAAAGCTTTTCAGATACCGAATCTCAACAAATTATAATGCAACTTTTAGATTTCATCATTATAACAAGTATTCTAAGGTAATCAAATTCAATATCATGATTAGGTTTAGTGAAATAGAGTTATCGGAATTTTCCAATCAAAATTTTAAACGTAATCTCATTCTTTGTCTTTAAACTCATCAAACAATATCGTTTCGTTTATGGGGAAATGTAGTGATATGGCTAACCGCGATATTTCCCCCTTCATCTAACATCCGGAGTTTCTTTTTGATTTTACATTTAAAGTCCCAGCTTCTTCCCTAACGTGATGCGGATTATATTTGCATCACGTTAAGACGCACTCAAAGACGCTTACATATTATTTCCATATTTTAAATGAGCTTTGAAAATGGAGGGAATAGATATAATCAAGTCGTATATAAGCGACAGAGATTTGAATTGAAGATAATTATGCTTACTTTAATAAGAAGAGTGTTAGTGTGATGTGCTCGGTAGTATTCTGGTGTGCATAGAGGATTTAGTAAGATTAGGATTAAATTCTGTAGGCGCAATAACATGAGATACTCGAATTATATTCCGGTAAGCATATTTTTGATAGATTATAGAGTTCCTTAGAACTCGCAGAAAAGAAAGTAAACTAATTGAAAACAAAAGGATTTATAAAACATATATTCCAAATACAATTTACTATTTTATTCATTTAGTTAGTGCTTGAAAGCTTATAATCTTATATTTATAAGATAACATTTAAGATGACAGTCGAGGAAGCTAGCAGGCTGCAGTCACAAAACTGCGATCGTAGACTCTATAAATTAGTACACAGGGGTTTGGACCCGATACATTGATTAGAGTAGACCGTTTTTGTGTGTTGATAAACATAAGAGTTAAATTTGTAAATGAACTTTTGTATCATTTCATTAGTGGAAAGTCTTAAGTGTTATCAAGGAACTGAGCCAAGGTGTTTAAATATGTTATTTTGCCAAGACACTTACATGTTATTTCAACAGTAGAAAGTCTGAAGCGCAAAGGAGGAAACGTTTTCATCATCAAGAAGTGTTGTGGTAAGGAAATATTTATTTATTTATTTTTAAAAAAACGTGATGTAGCAGAATTTTTGAGGTATTTTTTTATAGTTAGGAATGCTGTATGACAGTGATTATTAACTGTGCACGATTATCCGTGTAGAGATACAGGTGATAGATAAAATATTGAAAATATTTAGAATCTGTCTTTTTTATTATATTTATTAATATGGTTCTTGTCCTTCGTGAGCGCATTATGGATAAAAACCATTCTTCTGTAAAATATCTTCCAATTTTTCTTGTGATCAATATTGGAGATGTTTATATCACTTGTCATTTAAGATATGAATTTGAATGTTCATTAATGTTAAAGTCTGTTGTGTCAAAACACTCAAAGGTAAATATTTCACCTCGTGTTCATTAAATCAACTTGTAATGTGCTGTGCTGTGTGAAGAAGCGTATTATATATCTTAAATAAGGGACAGTGACTATTTTTAACGCCGCACTGAGATGCAACACAAGGGCTTATAATTCTGAACCTTGGGTTAAATGATGAGGACAAAGCAGGAGCAGGAACTACTCTCTCCTAACTTTCCCACCACGCCTACAGAAGGTGTTGGGATCTAGACCTGATTTAACTTGCCTCAATTCCGCTATACGGCGGGGTTTTAGAGATAACAAGGGACGAATCGACTAAATAAACGTCTGCTGCGAGTCCGTGACTGTGACCATTAGGCTACCATGGCCTTAAACAAGGGATGGCCACCAAGAAAGACTATGCATTTCATTGAATGGGCATTATCATGTTGCATATTCATATACATTTGGGCTATTACTATATGATTAAGACTGACTATTGTTCTAAAACAAATTTCCTAACGGAGTCCAGATGTTCTCCTTGGGGATCTCTGATAGCTTAAAAATAATATATGGTATTTCAGGGGTCTATTGGGGGTCTATGACAATTTTTTAATTCAAAATTTTATTTAATTCTTAAAGGTTTTAATTTCTAAATAATAATATTCATTTTGATATAAATAGTTGATATATACATTTTCATAGAGAGGTGTAATCAATGCATTTAAAGTGGAATGTGATACAGCTTTTGAATATATGCCACCGCCTTTTAATTGATTACTAACACACGCTGTATGACTTTTGTATATATCTCGTTGGCTTTTATCTGATCCATCCACTGCCATTTGCTAGACAGGACTGGGAAAATACCATTAGCGTATAGCAACGACATCTACATAAGGACTCTCTTGTAATATTTGTTTCCAGTAGCTATGGTGTATTGTATATTAGGGAGTTCCAAATTATTAAACCGTTAAATATTGTATATGTTAAATTTTTTGAAAACTCGTAAATTCCTACTATTTAGCTACAATGTATTTAGGAATAGTGCTTTATGTAGATGTTAATAGTACATGTAATAATTAATAAATTTTTGAAAATATAATAATAATTATTATTATATATTTGATTATTTCGTCAAAAAAATGTAGCTTGCAAAAAAAGTGTTGACAGTATTCACAAGAATATTTAGTATTTGGTTTCAATGCATTTCAATGAAACGATACTCTTAATTTATTTCACCTGACGGAAAAAACATTCAGCAATAATTATCCAAGGTGAAAAACCATACTGAAAGATCGTATGCTAAGAAAGATGTGAATTTTGAATTTTTCAAAAATCTTAAAGATTAACTTGCATATCGTTCCAAAAATGGAATTAAATAATTTCTTAAGCCTTCTAATTTTGTAAATAATGTAGGAATGTTAGAAATCTCTTACATTAATTTTTGTGAATTACAAAAACTGGATATCCACACACCACTGTGGAAAAAATAATATTATTAGCAAAATACAAGAAATGATGAAAACTGTTATAAAATTGGATCCTGAAAAAATTTCAAAAAGTATTCCACTCAGTAATAATTTCATACAATGTAGTATATATGAAAGTCTTTAATTAGTGAATTGCAAGAAAGTGTAAATTTTTTGTGAAGTTCGATGAATCTAATTTGGGTAGAAACTATATTTTTATGTTATACATTCAATACTACAGTTACAAATTAGGATAAAGGACAGATGGATTTCTTCCAGCGGAATTGTTACACAGATGATGGAAAAATATCAAAAGTTTATACAATTTCTGAAAAATGAGTTCCCGATATTCTGAAAGTGCATTGGGTTTTCCCATGCCAACACTTAATTTACAGGAAAATCTTCATTCTCCTTAGCTTTTGTATATTAAAGCCATAAACATAGTCAAAGATAAAACTTTGAATGATCACTCAATTATGTAAAAGTAATGATGATCTAATAATAATTTACTTTTTCATTTACAATTGTTTTGTCTATAGAAAGTCATCTGTTTGTAACGTTTCGGTGAAATCTTTAATTCTGTAATTAATTCTATTTCTTTTGGAAATTGTTAAGCCTATGGCAACAAAATTAAATGAATAAAAAAGTATATATGATTTAGAAGAAAAATTTTTGGTTATTTAATAATATGCAAAATAAATTACAATGAAAAAACGTGAATCTCATTCAAACTGGAACAGTTATTTAGGCTTCTTATTAATTGGGTTTCTCTCTAAAATGGATTTGCGTATTTCATTTTTAAACGAAATCATTTTCGATACTTTGATCATTTAAAACAACTTTCTGTTTTTGAAAATAATATAACATTAATGTTGATGATATTCAAACCTACACTGATCACTTGAATGAATTAAAATAAGATATAAATAACCGTTAAAATATTTGAAAAGTTTGAAGTGTCGATTAATAGATTATGAACCAGTTTGTGTGAAAGCAATATAACCATCATTTAATTTTCGCTACCAGATGAATTAATTGAATTGAAGAAGTATGAGGAGGATGAAATCAATTTCCGAACAATTGATATGTTACATTTCAGAATTGTAAAGATATTTACAAAAAAAAAAAAAAAAAAAAAAAACGTCAAATTAAACCACACCTCCGAACCATTATTCTTAGCTTTTTCTAGTACTTACTTGATAGAGTCAGGATTTAGTGACATTAATAATTTATTAAGAAAATAACGAGAAATCGATTGAATATTACAGAACGCTATGAGCTACAGTTATTATTAATTAATTTTACACACATAATTTAGATAGTACTATGAAAAAGAATCAAACACAACCAACGCATTAATTTTCTTAAAAACTGTATTATAATCACGTGTAATGCTGTAACATTGATAAAATATATATTTATATTTATTATGTTAGTAATAGTTATTATACTATGCTAACAAATTTCATGCCATATATTAAAAATATATTGGTACATAAAGGGCAACTGCCAAATTAAAAGGAATAGAGCTATTGTGCATTTACAATCTATGTGTCTGAAATGTTATTTATACAGTCATTGCCATAAAAATTTGCTCTCCAAGAAGTAAGAGTGAGGTTGCTACGAAACTTGGTATGAAGGTACGTGTTAGACAGATATGTAAATGATTATAATTACAACGTGATTGCGAATTACATAATGTCACCAGAGGGTATTGATCTATCTTCTCCTTGGATTATAAAACAGGTAAACAAAACGCGTTTGCGTGTATTTAGTCTATTGCAGAGGGACGCTTTTTAACTCGAGACGCCATTACACTGCCACCGGAGTTCCAGAGGGGAAGAATTATAGGGATGATGGAAACCAGGTGTTCAGCTCGGCGAGTAACTCGCCACCTAGGCCGTTCTGATTGCACCATGATTAGGAATTGGGACAAGTGGACAAGAGAGAGGTATTTTACACGACGACCAGGCTCAGAACGCCCTCGACTGACCAATTGTAGAGAAGACCATTATATCATACGACACACACGCATAGCGTCAGCTGTCTCAATGTCCACAATCCATACACAGACATCACCTTCACTAAGGGCCTCTAGGTCAGTCCGTTATCAGAACAGTTATTATCTAGAACAGTTGTTATCGTGGCGCTCATTACGTGAACTGCCATTGACACCCCTTCACCGTCGCCTCCGCTTGAAGTGGCGTTGCGCTCGAAGTGATGGAATCAGGTCGTCATGAGAAAAAAATCCGGATTCAATTTTTACATTGATGACAATTGTATACGTGTGTGGAGGCCCCTTGGTGAATGTCTCAATCCTACCTTCACTATACAAAAGCAAACTATTCCCACAACTGGTGTGATGGTATAGGGTCCTTTGCATATGACACACGGTCACCCTTAATATTGATTCACGATACCATGACTGCCCAGAGATACGTTCGTGACATTCTTTAGCCACAAGTGTTACCATTCATTTCAGAGCTCCTGGGTGCCCTCTTTTCAACAAGACAGTGCTCTCCCACACACAACAAATGTTTCAAAGGACTACCTCCATTACATTTCTAACCTTTCCTGGCCTTCTCGATCCCCAGATTTGTCACCGATCGAGTATATCTGGGATAATGTAGGACGACAAGGTGGAATTTTTAAGACAAGGTTTGATAGAATTAAAGTCACTTTTACGGCAACTGTGGAGCGAGATGTTGCAGAACATTATATGGGATTTGTATGATTCAATGCCCGACCATATCACATCATATATTTATGCTAGAAGTTTCCCAATAAGGTTCTAAAACCTCCATTCATTTATAATTTTTACTTTAATTCTGGGTTCCTCTTTGGATGTTTTCTGCGCCTCAGTATACGTTTTTTGTCATTGATGTCAGAGATTATTGGTTTGCACTTTGATACAAAGGACATAGAAACCTGCTCTGTAAGTGTCTTGACGAACTACCCTGTTTGAAACGGGATTGTCTTGAACAATCATTAAATTTTATCGTTATTTTCTCAGCTATGGAAAAAAAAGTTTTGAAGAATAATTCGTGATTTAGCTCGAATCGGTATTCGCTTCTTTTTGTCGAATTATTGTGTCCTTTTATATTGGTGTAAGTTTATCGTGATTTTCCCTTCAAAAATAATGAGAATCGTTTATTGTTTTGACTGTTCCAATATTTCTCAATCTGGCGTCCTATTGCGTATGATATTGAAATCTTGAAGATTGCTTTTTTAATAGGAGCACGTAAACTTCCTAGCAATTCGTAAGGAATTACCATTAGAATGACCAAAGATGAAGTGTATATCGCAATATTCGTAAATGGGATAAAGTATGCGTTGATTCGTCTAGGTTGAAATGGCAAGCTTATGATTCAAAGAACAGTTTTACGTTCTTCCGCGTAAGCGTAAATTCCTCCCATGTTCTTAGAGGATATCTTGTATGCCTTCTGAAACATATATAAATTGCGATGTTAATGTTTCAAATAAAGGTGTTTTATCCTTACACTGATTGAAATGTATTGTTTTTTGTTCTGAATTGTAGTCGAAAAAAATTACGGTTCAAAGAGTTATGAAACTGCGGCAATTTTTATATACTCGAAGTGAGCCGTCTTACTGTGCAGAGTTTATGCGGTCTTTTTTTTGGGACACAGTATACATTATTTACGCTATTTAAATAATTCTGTAAACAGTAATTTTTTAAGATAAGTAATCTGTTCGAGGAGTTTGCATAAATGAAGGACCTCTATAAGGGTTTCGAGAGAGAAAAAATTACGCTACATTGTTTGAAGCTAAATGTATAATCTGATTGCATAACCATTTTTAAATAGAAAATAAACAGTGATGTAAAAAGAACGATTGATTGAGAAGAATTACTTTTATAAAGTTATGATAATAGTCAACTTCCAACATGATTTTAGGAGCTTTGTTTGAAAAACGTTTTCTTTGTTCAAGGAGTTCTTCAAAAATATTTCAAATATCTATTTTTTTATTCAGTAGAATGCTTAGTTATTAAATTTGTGCTATAATTTCTTAACAGTGTTTCTATACTAAAAAGCTATTAATTTTGAAGTAGTGTTAGTTAGTAAAAGCTTGGTGTTGGTTTGTGGTAGAATGGATTTTATAGTACAAGAAAGTTAATTAACACGTTTTTTCGAAGTAATCTAAATTTATATTCTGAGACTTTTAGTAAACACTATAACTTTTCCTTTTAACAGGAAATAATTAGTACGAATATAAATATAATAGCAAATAATCACAATTTACACAATCGAGCGCAGAACTTCAAAATAGGTAATCATAATATTGCTTGGCCTATACAATCTACATACATTAATATCTTTTTTAAAACACATCAAAGGCAAATGTTTTTCAGAACAATAACAACAAAATCTATAGAACTATTTTTAATTCCTAAATATTTAAAACAAGCTCCATTTTTAACAACATGTCTTTCCTTTCATTGATAAATAGATAGTAAGCAAAATCATATTTCGAACTAGAATGCACGGATTAGTCCCGAAAGACGCAGTCAATATTTTGATATTTGTTTTATTAACATTAGTAGCAATTAACTGTGAAGTGGAGTTTAGTTTAGTTTATCTTTTATTAACGTCGTACTATAAGCAACATGAGGGCTATTGGCGATGGACCTCGTAATTTTGAAAACTGTAGAGTGGAAAATTACACACACACAAAAACATATATATATATATATATATATATATATATATTAGTGATTTATTGTTCTTAACTATTCGACGGTTAGAGGAGAATCAACAGTTCACGCTCCTTAATCAAGCGCAGCGCTACGATTAAATGGTCACTGAAAGTGGCAGCCGTTTCCCTTCGAGTTGCTTTTGAAAATGCCACTCTTTCCTGACAGTGATACAAATAGCTCGTTCACTTTTAAAAGATAGTCTTTGAAGAATTTTTTGCGATATATTAGTGTAATATTTACAACATTTGTAATTAGCCTTTTTAAAATTTTCATTAAAGAACAAATATTAGTAATATTAGAGTGTGAAATATTAAATTAAAATAAATACACGTAAATTACACTATTTAATTCTTATATTTACCTAAAGCTATTTTTGTTTGTGATACGCTTTAAGTTAAGGAATTATCATAACATATATATAAACATAAAACTTATATACCATCAGAATTATCTATCTCTCGCTTTTGAGCCATTTCAAGAACCAAATTACACAAGAAAGTCTCGCCAAATTACACAAGAAAAATTATTATATAAAAAGCAATTAAATATGTAACATTTTCCTTAATTATGTAAAATTTTTCATGGTACCCCCATACTGTTATCAGCATGCTATCAAACCAAATAAATTTTGTCAGCAGGTATAGTTTGTAACACAAACAACGCATGATAATATACGCGGACGAACTCAGCTTTTCAGAGTGCATTGGGGAAACGTTATACTCCACGAATAGAACTCAGCCGCAACCATTTCGGTGGAAACACTTTGGACGAGCAGGACTCGTTTGCGTGTATTATGGTGGGCTATTAGAATACGAGTGCGTACATAACCATCAAAGAGTTATATTGCGATATCCTTCATGCGATGAAGCCCCAGATAGAAATTGAGGCCGGCTCCCAAAAGCAGAAAAATCCTGATTCATTAATAATGCTCCCACACGTGGCATCAGAAAGAGTGAACGAAAATTCAATAACACGTTAATGCCTCAAAGACAGTTTCGTCTTCGGACTTATTAAATGCAATTAAAATATCTTGCAGCAAAGTCTTCAAAATATTTGTAGTTGTTCGCAGAAACTTTATCATAAAACTTTTTTAAATTAAACAATACCATTTGATATCTTCAAAGGCGTAATATTTAATATATTATTCATATGGGTTTGAATAAGTAAATCCTTTCTAATGAATCGTTCCTGTAATAAATTTATAGTAGCATCATATGTCAAATTCGAAATAAAGAATATTTCAAATGTACTTAAAGCAGTAAAATGAGCTTTCAAATAATTAAACTTGAAATTATCAAATAAAATCATCTACTAGATCTAAATAATCATTGATGAGTATTGATGATTTGAAACCATACCAGAAATTCAGCCATTAGTGTATATAACCATAAGATTTAGAGATACTTAATTCAGACAATTTCATTCTTGCAGTACTGTCTTTACTTAGTAATGTCTTAAGCATTCACATTTTGTTCGCCGTGTTGATCATTAAAATTAGTAGTGTCAACATCAACACATTTACCCTAATTCCCGGATACGTCTACTTTCTCAAAATTTCTGAAAAGTATATTAAGCTTGATATTTTTCACAGATTTCAGAAATTCATTCTTAAATTCAACTTCAGTAAATAATGGCTCGAATTCTTCGACAACAAAATTAGGACAGTAAAACTTAGTTATTAGAGTCTCCAAGATTACCTCTAATTCGTTAAGTTCTAATTTTTCTGGTTTCGCTGTAGCCTAGGGGTCATGGTCTTGGTCTCACGGTCGGTGGTTTTTGTCGAGTTGAGGATTCGAGCATTGATGCCGCTAAAGACCCCCCGTCTATCTGGAACTAACGCATGTTAAATCTGTCAGGGATCACAATCCTCCAGTGGAAGTGGTGTGGAAGTTAAGAGAGGGAGGTGCCAGCTCAGGTGTCATCCTTGTCATTTGACCAAGGTTCAAAATTACGAGGTCCGTCGTCAATGGTCCTTACATTGCTTTTCGTGCGATGTTATTAAAACCAATCAATAAAATTTCTCTTTTTTCGAAATTTTATATACCAAATTCAGGTTTCAATTCTAGGAAGAGCTCCTTTGCGGTATTTGTGGATTTCCAGGTTGCTTATGAAACAATTTGTAGGAAAAAACCAATAAGTAAATTAAGAGATCAGGGTATAGAGGGGAAGATTCTGAGCTGGATTGAAAGATTTCAAGCTCAAAAATGGATGAAGATCAGTTGGAATCAAATAGAGTCCAAATATTGGCAGTCTAAGACCGGCTTATCACAGGAATCAGTAAGTAGCCCATACTTTTCAACTTATACGTTAATGATCTTATTAAGAGATGGGAAGAGGTTGCAAATATCCTGGTGAGTATGTTTGCTGACGATTTAGTTACGTTGTCGGAATCAAGTAACCATCGAGACTTTCAGAGGCAGAGATAGCAACTTGAGAACAGTATGAATGAAGCTTTAGAAGTCCTCCAAGTATGGGCTATGAATAATCATTTGATCATCAACAAATCAAAGACTACATACCAGTTTTTTACTTTAAGACACACCTTGGCAGATTAGTAATGATACAAAATGCAACTGAGTAATGAGACAACTTGGAGTTACAATGGACAGAAAATTAAATTTTTTCAGAACATATCCGACACACTGTAGCTAGAGTTGAAGAAAAATTACCTATTTTAAAAATACTTGCTGATGCAAAATGGGGCTTCACCCAGGATACTCTAAACCTTACATACAATACTTATATAAAACCAATTCTTAATAATGGGAGTGAAGCATTGATTTCGTCCCCATAAAATAAGGTGGATATCTTGGAGATAACTCAGAACGATCCTTCGCTTAATCACGGGAGCAGTCGGGTCAACTCCGATAGTAGCTCTTCTGTCTTGTACAAACCCTCCCGTTTTTGTTGAGATAAAGAAAGAAACGGTTATTACTCTTGTTAGGGTGAAAGCTTCTCAGTGAGCAAACTGGATGAATGACTGGCAAAAGAGGCTTCTTAAAACCCAGACCTCCCTATTGTTGGAAAATAATTATCCTAAGCAGGATTGGAAACGAGTCTATACTGATGGATCTGAGTTGAAGGATGCTGCGGAAGCTGGTGGGCCCCGTAGGTTATTCTCACAATATGCCTCAGTAACTTCGATGCTGAAGACCACGTGATATTTTTTGACTGTAACCAATCTGCAATTCAAAATGGAATCTTTTGAAATGGCTAATATTCTTATCGACTCTAGATCAGGCATAGAGACAACTGCACTGCAGTGCCTCTCAGAATCTTTAATCGTGAGTAAAATAAAGAAGTTATAAGGGAACTAATTATGAGTGGCAAAACTGCAGAATTCTAACGAATACCATCACATGTGAACCTTTATGGTAACGAAAGAAGCGGACCTACTGCCTAAGAGAGGCACAAAATCACATATGGAAGAGATTGCTATTCCATTGTATTCCCTTAAAAGATGAATTCAGGAGAAAATCATGTTAAACTACAACATGAACCTGTCTAATAAATTCAGAGGTAAATCCTGGGAAAATATTGCAAATTACTGGAAAGAATTCAGTCGTAGATCGCGTAAAGAGGCGGTAGCCAATTTTAGATTAAAAACTAGACATGACTGCCTAGCAGAACACCTAAAGAGAATAGGCATATTGACCAATAGTCTATGTCCTATCCACAAAACAGATACCATGAATAGAGAACACTTTCTAGTTTGCCCGGGCCTTGACCTCATATTACAACTTGGAGGTGATGTTTGCCAACTTTACTGGAGTGCCAGGGAGTGCATGTCCTGAACAATTGACTACTCCCCTTATAAGACTTCTTAGAGTTTTAATAGATGTTTAAATTGTCGAATTTATTCTTTTTAAAAATGATTTTATAGATGTTCTGATCTTTGAATTTCGTTTTTCTAATGATTTTTTTGTCTCTGTATCGATGTTTGTGTAAGTGACCAGTTGTGTATGGATTGAGTCCCTTTTGAGCCATATGTAACAGCAACATATTACAAATTTTTTATGTTATTAATTACTGCAGCTCTTAGAGTGAAGCGTGTTTTAATAAAGCTTCTTCCGATATGATTATAATTCAAATTGCTTTCTATTTCAATAATATACATTCAAATAATACACACTCTTTAACAAAAAAAAAATGAAGCATCAAGAAGGAGTCACCTGATTGTAATGAAATTTCGTATGCAAAGACATTTGGACCGTACATGCAAATTATTAAAATTTTGTTTCCAATGAATGAATAGCGGGAACTACAGCCACTGCACACTCAGCAGGTTTATATAAGAAGCGATTCTCAATCTGATGGTTACATTTTCTGTTGCATTGCGATTTAGGACACCTTTCAACGACTGAAAAAAATGCCTCGCTGCAGGATTCGAGCTCATTGCGAGCAACTGTCAGAGTTGGAAAGAGGTCATATCATTAGATTGTAAGAAGCAAGTTGGGCAAATTGGAGAATCGAGCGCACGTCATATGGGTTGAAGCGATGCGGCTGTTAGAAGAGGGTGGCAAGAATGGGTGGACAATGGCAGATTTCAGCTTCATGATGGAAACCCCCGTCTATTAAACAGCAATGATTCAATTTCACCTTTTCCGTTTGTTTTTCAAACTTAAAATAAGACATGTCTGTTCATATTATTTATAATTGAAATCATGTAAATTTTGTATTTCTGATTAAGCTTTTTTGATTAGATTATCGTTCTAGAATTTTATGTATAAAATACTCTACATTAAGGTAATATTGTTATTCCGATACCTTTCATCATTCAAATGGAAAATCACAATAACATGCAGGCAGTGAATCTAAGGAACATCCTACACAATTTTAAGCTGGAGATTTCTCCATAACTCCATAAAATTACTCATCTATTTCTATTTCATCTTGAAAATTCATCAGCGGGATTGAGAAAGATATAAATCATGAAATTTGGAGAACGTAAACCTTTTTATAACCTAACAAGCAAAGAGCTGTACCAAATGCATTTTGAAAAATTAAACAATAAATTTCAATTTCTTTTCAGGGCAACACAGTTCTCAAAATCCTTCGATCTCTGATTGCTTTCGGAATGAATGAAACTCATTGCGAATAACATTGCAAATTCATGAAATACTCATGAAACCCATTTCGAATAACATAAATTTTACATTTTAATTAAAAGTGCATCTTTAGAAGCATTTATAAATTTTTAAAATATTAAAGGTTTTTGGAATTTGTTTAAATTGAATCAAAATCTGAAAAAAAAAATTCACTAAATTTATACTCAAATTGTAACATAAAATAACAAATTTCGCTTATGAGTTCTTTAACTGAATCAATAATAAAAAGAAAAATATCGTCGAACACTTCATTTTCTTTTTTTAGAGGGGGTACCCTTTAAATGACTTTTTAGTTGTAATTTTTTTAAAATAAATTATTAAAACAACTAAAATTCCATGGATGAAGAACTTCATTTACAATAAAACTAAATATAATAGTAATATATTACGACTTTTAAGCAATATTTGAATTGAAAGGAGCATTTTGAAAGGAAAAAGATCCTTTTGAGAAAAACGCCGCATATGTTTTTAAAACAAGGACCCATTGTAGTTACTTGACACAAAAATATCCCTAGATTCTTTAAAAATAGTTTATTTGAATAATTTTGATTACAAATGATACGTAACTGCTCATAGAATTTTTTTTTCAGTCGAAATATTTTCCCCTAAATTTGGTAACTTATATGACCAGATTTTTAACATCTCCCAGTTATTCATTTCAGAGGTCAGATGTCATCGTTTACCATTTAAAAAGCCACTAAGTTAATGTTTAAGTACCCACATGATCAGAGCCAAATGAAGAAGAAACAAATGATTATGTAGTGTATTTAAATTGCTGCAATTATTGCAGTACTACTTTTTTTTGAATGCACTTTAAATCATTTTCAAAAGGATTATCAAATCTATCACTTACGCATTTGTACGAGATCAAGCGAGAGTAATCACAAAACTTATGATTTGAGTAGGTATACGAAAGTCCGTTTACCTTAGAAAATTTTTCAAAACAGTCCGTGAGCTGTTGATGCAAATTCACATACATAAACTACGACTATTTACTATCTTCTAATCGCTACCTTTCCCTTTTTTCTGTATTCTATTTGGCTTCGCTTATATATATATATATATACATTTCTTCTATTCAAATCATTATATTTCCTTAGTTCATCTTATTTGAGTAGATCAAGTTTCACTTAATAGGATAGAGATTTTAATTTATGTAATTCGAATTAAAATAAATTCCCGATACTACTTAAGAGAAAATTGTGTGTATAGCCCAACATTACACTTTTTACAAACACAGAACGTGGATATTAACTAGCGGCGTATTTGAGATGCTGCAATTTAATAATAATCCATTATTTACAATATGATTTGATAAATACTATTAATTATAATTTCCTCGCCAAAATAGACTCGCATTTTCTTAATTTTCTTTTAATAAAATTACTATCGTTTAACTTAAATAATTAATTTTCACAGTGTTTTCGTTTACCTAATAAATGAACATTCTTTTTTCTTTTCTCATTAAGTCAGACATCATGAGAAGATGACAAAATTTATAAGAAAAATATACACTAGATATACTGAGATTTTGTGTATACTTATTTTTACCTAAACTAGTCAAAATCACTGGCTCAGGAGAAAATTACTAATATGAAAAATTACAAGTTTTTCAACTTTAATTTTTAATATAATGAAACAAATAATAAATTCTCACTCATCATTTGGGAATGCTCATAATAATCTTTTCATCACCAGTAGAGTTCATTGATATAGTGTTTTTTCCTTTTATTTGCATGGTAAAATCATCTTCAAAGACATTTATCTGATTCTGGATCAGAACATATCTCTTATATTGACTATCTATTCTAATGAGCTAATTTTTTTGACCTTCTCTTCTTATAATTGCATAGTTAAAATACTTCAATATTATCAGTACTTTACTTTAGAACATGTTATAGCAAACTAACGAAATGATGCCGTATATGAATTAAGCTTATGTGCTTTTCTTACTCCTTCTCTTACAAAAATTTAGTGATTGTAATAATATACTTGTATTCATTTTTTACTATTAAACTTCAGTAACTATTGTATTTCTTTTTACGTGAATGAAGATATAAATAATTTCCAGGACTCAGAACTATGTAACAAGTTTAAGATATCCGCCTACCTTCAAAAAAGATATTCTTAAATAATTTAAAATTTTTTTATATGCATTATATTACAGGAAATGGTTAAAAACTTAAAATGAAATGTAAAATCAGCGTATAAATTAAATTTTTTTTAAATATTTTAGCTCAAAAGATATATAAAAATAGTATTAAAACTGCACTTGTGTAAGACACCAAAACTAAAATTTAAATAAAGATATTTCAATTCTGTAAATTTTATTTTGATGAACTGAATCTAATTCATGGCTTGCGTCTCTCTCACAATTATAATACTGATAATTAAATATTTATAGTCATACTTTAACAAACAGAAAAGCAGTAAAAATTTGTGATAATGTATGACTTTTATCAATAATAAAATGCAAAATAAAAGAGTTATAATTATAAGAGATGTTCAAATTCTAAAGTCCCTTCTTAGAGTATTCCATGAACGTTTCATAACATTATATGCATAACAGTTTTCAGTATGATGTTTTGCGCTGAAGCAAAATATGAAAATCTAGATTTTGAGTAAAAGCTAAAAATACATTTTAACCCAGAAACTTACTTAATTAATTAAAAATTTAACATTAAAAGACCCCTGATTTGTAAACTACGTTATCTGTAATATTTAAATAAGTTACCTTTTTCTTCTTGGTGGCCTTTATGACTTTCCTACGCGTACATGTACCAAGTGTTGTATGGCTTCTTCGAATCACTGATTCGATTGCTATCCTACTTTTCATATCCCATTACAGTGAAGTAGCTCGGATTTTTAATATTCAGCTTATTTAAGATTTTTAATTAGCCTTGATATTCTGCGTTAAATTGTATAATTGCATCATATGAACCCAATTTCAATTTTCAAACAAACAAAAACTTCTTTTGGTACTCTTTGTCATATTACACCATTAAAGGATTCGTTGGCATTTTGGGTCTTGGAAAATTAATCTTGCATGTTGGAAGGTATTTTAATGACGATATTACGTAAAATATCAACGTAAACAAACATTAAAGTTTCATTTCCGGTAGCAGAATGCTTCATCCAGTTCTAGAAAATTATTAAAAGACTATTATTAAAATGCTTATAACTCAAGTTCTAAGTAAGATAGAAACAAAATTGAAACTATTCTACAAAGCTAAGTAATCAGGCTTTAATAATAGACTGTAAATAAGAAAATCAACTTTTTGACCGAAAATCGCATTTTAAAAGTAGACAGATACCTTAATCTGTGACAGATACAAAAAATTGTGAAAATGACTCAAATTACTTATTGTATCTACTACAGTTCTAAGTTAGTACAGTTCTACAAATCCTCTGCAAGATTCAGAGATAGACATATCTAAATTTTCCAACGAATCAAAATGACTGTTCCTAGTATATTTAGGTCATATATGCATATATCTATAGGTCCTGTATTGATATGTTGTTAGAAAAAAAAGAGTGGGAAGAAAATAAATCGGTGAATAGAATAATTTATCTATTTTATTAAAAGTCATCGAAAGTCAAGGAACTTGGTTTATTTTAATTGTTTTTCTAAAAGAAGTGTGAAGTCTCGTCATTTTGAGTGGTCTGGTAAATTTAGTACTAAAATTAGATTCATATTTATACAGACTGTAAAAAGTATCATGTAAAAAATTATGTAAAAGAGTATAAATCTCAATATAGAGGAAAAGCAGAAACTAATTATATATTTATTTTGAGATTTGCACCCAATTAAAGTAGACGCATTTAATTCTGAACGACTTTTCAGTTATCTGCTTTTATATGAATTCGTGACCAGCTATTGAGCATGATTTAAAAAAAAAAGAAATAAGGTACCTGAGGCTGCTTGGCTGTTTTGGATTTGATTTCAAAATTAATAAACAGATGAGTCTACTAATTTGAAAAGGAAGTTAAGAAAAATCTGTAGTGATGCACCGGATGGGATTTGTCCAATAGCTTTTTCTGATAACTAGGTTATCATTATTTGCATGACTTAAAAAGACAGGCGTTGTTATTTTGATTTGGAAAGTTTACTTTTTCTTCAAGGGGAGGGAGGGGATTAAGTTTGAAGAAATGTATTGAAATGTTGATGCTGAAATTTTTAAATGATTTTCAATAATATTGGATGAATTTTCTCAACTCACTTATAGTTCCAGCATGAATCAGTGTTTTCAGAAACATATACATTGAGGTAATAAAGCCATTGATGACTGTAATGGCAATCGATGACCTTTACCAGTGGCTTAATACATGCATGTAAGCTTTCTTCCTTCATATGTTTATCATATTTAATAGTTTGATTAATCTGTTTTTTCCCTCGATATTTATGTTTCCTTTATTATGCCCTACTCAACATGTCATTAAATAGACAGAGGATCACGAGACAAGACAATAAAGAATTTCACTTTTGTTTTCTTATTTTCTCATTTTATATACAAGTAATTTTCTGTTCATAAAAAATAATAAAATTGTGTCATTTTCTTCCTTTCTTCTTTTGCTTAAGTGAGGTAAAATTTGATAGAAATAGGTTTATTGAGAAAAATAGAGAAGTGGCCTTTCTACCTTCACTAGCAATATTACCTTCCATGAAAGGTATTTTGCAAAGTTTTAAATCTGAAAGGAAAAATCTGAAGTGAAAATTCTTTTATAAACTAAAAGAGGGAAGATAGCTAAGTGATATTTTCATTTTTTTCCCCTTCTTCATTAAAATCATCTCAATTTCAGTCAGCATTCTGAACGAACGTTTTGCTCTTAGGTAACTTATATTTGCTGAAAATGAGAGGTTTTTTCCCAGTTGAATACTGTAACTAATTGAGTGAGAGAGAGTGTGAAGAAGGAAAAATACCTATTGCTTCAGTTTCTGTCAAGACAATAATGCCGAATAGCTCTTGAACCTATATGCAAACATAAAACTATTTTTATTCTTCCTTAAATGAAACGGTAAAGAACGTTCAAATGTATTAATAATTATTTCATTTCAGCTATTTAAAGTGTTTCTTAACGATACGAAGCTTAATGCGTGAATACAGTTCTGAAAATTTTAAAACTACTGGTATTGTAAACAACTAAAGCCCATAATCAGTCTAAATTTTTAACCAGGTTAAAAGAATTAAATTAATTTGTTATTTTAAGAAATTTTTAAGCAAATTAGATAATGTTTTTTGAAATTTTACTACATTTAATTCCCTATTTTACAAGTAATCAAAAATAATATGTACTTTACTGAAACTTTTATTTCTTCAATTTTCCCTCAAAAGTTGTGTACGAATGAATAGTGATACTTTTTATATAATTCCTATTTTTGTATATTCATGCCAGATAAGTCATTTGTTTCGCTTCAGATTTTTTATTACATTTATAACGATCGACCGTCGTTATTGGGCTCTTGCTCCAAAATTCAGTGTAATACATTAAGCTTTAAGAGACAGTGAAACAATTTAAGAAAACTTGAGATTAAACAAGCGAAATTATTTATTATCAATGCCCTAATAACCTAAGCGTTCTCTCCGGCACCCCGCCCTAGCTAACAATTCTAATTATGATTGAAAACGGTATTCTCTGACCGAGACCTTTGCTGTTATTGTCTGAACAATCTTTGATAGTAACTACGTAGACTAATAAAGTAAGTCCAATTCCATCCAAATCTTAAAATCGTCATATTACTCGGGCTATCAGCTCTTGACCTCACTTACACAGACTGCCTATCTAAAATGTCTTTTCTCATTTTCCTCTTACTTATATATCATTTTACTGAATCACTCCACTTTATATCGACTTGCATCTAATTAATATAATCAAATTTCATTTGGTTTGGGAAGAAATTGTAATTTTATGCTATTAATCTCAATAAAAGTCCTTGAGGTTAGTGAAGAGAAAATCGCGAATAGCCCAACGTCACTTTGTTTCTAAAACATTTCTACTGCCAGTTCTACTTTCAGCCAGATAGACAAAAAATAACAGCCAATGTAAAGCGTTTAAGATTTTGAATGTCTTATTATATAACCATAATTCCATACACATACATCTTAACATTAGATGTATGTGTATTTCAAATTAAAATATTTCAAAGAAAGTAATCTGCATTTCTTTCAGTCTATAGATCCTACTACTGAAAGAAATCATAAATATTCATACATTCCTCAGATGTTGAACTCCCCAAAATATCTATTTTCTGTTTATTATTAAATATATTGATAATTTTGAATTAAAACCTATTAAAAACGTTTCATTTTTTTTGTAAGACACTCTATTGGCATAATTCTATTTTTCCCTAAAGTTTATTTACTTTGACTCACATTCAAAATGGAAAAAATAAGTTTTTACAAGTAAATTATTTTTTAAAAGCTATTTATTATCTCAAGTCCATTTCAAAAGTTTGTTAAAATTTAGTACTTATGCATCTATTTCTCAAATAAAAGTATGTCAACAACCTCTGATATTCCAAATTCATCCGGTATTGAAAAGGTTAAAATTAAAAGCAAATAAATGAAGAAGCATTTAGTCCATTTTTAAGACAAAATATTACTCGCAGATTGTTATAATTTCTTTCAATTTTCCACCTGTAAGAAAATTGATTTCGCTGATTGAAAGATTATCACCTGGAATAATTCCTCAAGCACACTTCCTAAAGGAAATTTTCCCTCACTTCCAACTTTAATTTCCCTTTTTATTTATGCTGTAGCGTAGAAGCTTCCATTTTCCCTTCTGATAATCCCGATGTTACCTCTACGAGCAGAAACGTCCGAAAGAAAGAAACAGTTTCCTCCGTTGATTTCTCCAATTGAAGGTGACTCGTTTGCTGTTAATGGTGTATTTTTTTTCTCATAACTATTACAAATTATATTTAAGAGGCTTTTTCACGCAATTAGAGAAACACAAATAGTTGAGTAATTGATTTTAAAGACTATCTGTACTCATGTGAATCTTTTGTTTAGTTATTCAAAATTTATAAGATCATTTTTCTCTAAGTGTACAAGTTAAAGAAACACAGAAAAGAAAACCCAATATTTAATCACATTTTAATTTTCTTAGTATTTATTAAGAGTCTCCAAAATTTAAAACAATTATATGCCTCATTTCATAAATAAAATATCTCAAATTGAAGTTCGGCTATATTGATAATTAAGTATATATATATATATATATATATATATATATATATATATATATATATCAGTGATTCAATTCAAAATTCATAAGTCTATTTCTATATTTCATGTTAAAATATGTGTAGAAATTTCATTAAAACATTTCTATTTTTAAATTTTAAATCACAGTAAGCATTTTCAGTGCACATGAAAAGAAAAATTAAAATTGAATGTCTCAAAAATGTTATAATTTTTTTCAAAGAAAATCAATGATATAAACATATCATTAAATTCTTTTGAATTAAATTGTATGGAAATTCAAAACAAACTGAAGACTTTAGTATTTTGAGTCGCTCATCAATTTAAGTTCCTCCAACCTTATCTATTTTTTTTTTTTTTTGAAACATTTAAATGTTTGAATTTCGACTGATTTTGGTGATTAAAAAATAAATCAAAATAAAAAAAAAATTAATATTTTACTAACGTTAAGGCACACGAATTTCAACGAATTCCTATTTACAGGTATGCTTTGAATTTATAGAACTTAAATATGCAGTTAAACATTCGATCGAAGGATTGATAGTATACTTGCGATAATAATAGTTGTAATAAGTTCTTCAAAAAACCGAAGTTGAAGAGTTTTTGAGGAATATTATGCAAATTATTTTACTTTTAAGACGTGAATTATCATTTTGATGTAGTAATAGAAAGTTAAATCCATTGAGTAACAATAGTTAAAACTGGAAGGGACCACGAGCACAAATTAAAGTGCAAAACAAATAATTTTCAATTATTTAATAAATTCAAACCATTTTCTATCACAATTAAAATAATATGATAATATATAATGACATATTTTCAAAAATATCATTTATTTCTTGAGTAAATGCTATCATTTCGTAATGTTTTTAAGCTCTGATTTTTCTTTGTCACTTACAAATTTGTCACGTTTCATTTATAAAATAGATATTGAAGCACTTCTATTAACTCTTCTTACAAATATTGTGGCTGCTTTGATACTTTTTTAGTAAAATAACTATTAATGCGTGACTAAAATACATGTTAATTGTAAAAATATCAAAAGTATTACTCAAGGAAAAACCAACGCTTAAAATCTTAACAAATTCATATTTTGTAACATGTGTGTTCAAGGTGCCGGGTGGTTATAATTAAAGTTACATTATTCAGAGGTCTGTAGAACCTGTTCTGCTTATCGGATTTTGATGAAACCTGGAATATATGCTATATGGACCTTAGGAAAAAGGTTTCTGCAATAAAAAAATAGTTCGAATTTTGACCACTAGGAGGAAATGTGGTGCCCACAGAAAGACAAAAAATATGCTAGAATCGTTAAAATTTATTCAATTATAGAATATTCTCGATATGTGTTCCACTGACATCAATAACGTGTTGAAAACGCATTATAGCGTTTTCAATGGTAGCGCGAAGCAACTCACGAGGGATCTCAGCCACATGGCATATAATGCTAGCTTTCAAATCAGGTAAAGTCTCAATTCCTTCTTTATAAACATGGTCTCTTAGAAATCTCCCCAACCTGAAATCACAGGGATTTAATTCGAGGGAACGAGAAGGCCATGCATCCTGAAAATGTCTGAATATTACACGATTCTCACCAAAGTTAGCACTAAGCAGTGCTTTGACTTGGTGCCCAATGTGAGGAGTTGCTCCATATTGCATAAAGGTAGTGGTTTGCAAACATTGTCGTTCCTGTAAAGCTGGAATGACCTGCAGTTGAAGGAGTTCACTGTATCGTGCACTCGTGACAGATTATCTTTTAGGACCTTAGGGAGTCAGAGATTCAAATAAGAAAGGTCCGAGGATAAACTCAGCAGCAATTTTGACTATTCACAGCTCCATCTAAATAAAAGTGTGTCTTATTTAACCAAAGGATTTCCCAAGGCCACGTGTCATCAATTCCATTCTCTCCAAAAATCGGCAAGTAAATTCAAGGCGTGTTTTGTGATCTTGAGGTTTCAGCGTTTGCATCACGTGGATCTTATTCGGATACCATTTTAAAATGGATCACAGAATTTTTCGTACTGTTGACTACGGAATCTCCAACTCGCTTGACACTGATCCACCACTTCAGTTTCAGTCCCAATCGGTTGCCGTCCTTTTCGGGGCAGCACACCCAAATCTTCAGTCTCTTCAAATTTCATGATCATCTTCCTCAAACCAATCCTCGATATGGGGCTTTTTTGTAGATACTTTAAATTACAATATTCAAGCAGATCAGCTAAGTGTTTGCTGCCGTTCTGATAAAACAGTTTTACCGGTAAAGCTCGATCTTTTTTTTTTGTAAGGGTGTGATTAACGATGACAAACGCACGCTGAATTATTCTCTGGCTATGACTGCAAGTTTATATAGAGGTTTTACGGATTTGCATAAGTATATATTCAATAAAAGCCACCTGGTGGTCAAAATTTGTACTATTTTTATTGCTGAAATCTTTCCCCCATGGTCCATATAGCATGCATATATTCCAAGTTTTCTTCAAAATCCGATAAGTAGAACAGGTTCTACAGGCCTCTGGATAGTGTAACTTTATTTATAACCACCCTGTATATAATTAATTTTCATATATTCTATAAATTGAAAACTAAATTAATTATAAATGCCAATAATTATGTCAATGAATATCACAGTATATATTAACATATAAAAAAAGAGAGTTTAGGAGTTCGAAAAAAACCAAATTTAAATTAAAATGTTCACATTTCACTTTAACAGAGCAAAATATTACTATAAATCAGTTCACTATTAATGCTTTACATCCCCATATATATATATATATATATATGTGTGTGTGTGTGTGTGTGTGTGTACTTGAACGTGAGATGACGCTTCCCTGTAAGGTTTTTTTATGAACTAAAAGAAGCATTTTCAGAGATACCATCAGTTAGTCAAGGAAAGCTTAAGCAATGAACGGATTTGGTGACCATTTTGGCGACTTTGGTGGTGAATTGAAAGTTATAAAAAGTGTTAGAATCGAGTCGATATCTTCACAGGAAAGAAAGTTACAGACATTTAAGAATTTTCAAAAGTGACGTCATACCTGGTCAAAAGAGGTTTGAATGCGCCGACAATCATAGAGGCAGGGAATCTGTCTTCGGAATCTGCTTTTAAATATCGATTGGGAAGCGGTCGACATTTTAACGAGGGCATCTGCCGAGGAACTGAACGGTAGCTTGGCCGAATAAATTTGAGGAATGTCTGGAAACTGCTTGAAATGCAGAGTATTACTGCGGAGGTTTGTCCGTAGTAAGAACTAGTAAGCTGGTGAGCGGTTGTTGATATATCAGTAAGACATGTTTTGAACAAACAAGTGATGTTTTGTTCATGTGTATGCGTCTCTAATCTGTACAAGTCCTATAATTTTCTGTTTGTGCTGTTATTCTCGAAGCTCTGCTACTTGTGTGTCATCCTAAAAATTTGTAAATAAAGCGTCACTTGTCGTTATCCTTCTTTTGGGCTTGCTTTAAATTCCCCCCCCCCCCCACATAAATTTTTGTTGTAATTACTTCCTAATTTTTCTTATTTAACTATTCTAATGATCACAGCAAAGAGTTCATTTTTATTTCCTGATACCATTCTAATTTAACCTTCAACGTATGCAATCAATCACTCTTAGAGTGTTAGTAATTTTGCACAGTAAGATTTCCTCGCACCTCAAATTTGTCGGAATTCCTACTACACTTACTGTCCGCAGCGAAAATTCCTTGAAATCCTCTATCTAATACCACGTGATTTAAAGAAATCCTTGCATACAAATTCCATGCAAAATAAATTACCTTCTCTTTCACTTTAGACACGACGCTGAAATGATGTTTCTGGTATCTTCAAAATATCAGGTTGTAAATATTCTCCCATTCTCTTTAGCCACGAAGGTTGAAACTACGCTTCTGGCTTCTTCAAATTTTCATAATGTAATTCACAAAATCGAATGGACGTAATTTGCGCTGGGTTCATCGTCAGCATCAAGTAATTACTTCTCTCTCATTCAATTTAAAATAGACTTTACGTTGAGAAATTGGTATTATTTTTCCAGCGATGACATTTACTGAAGTTTGAATGTCCTTTTCACACCTCCATTATATATTAGCTGGCAGGGTGAGAATGCTTGTTGGGTAACATCTTTAAAATAGAATTTAGCTCGTGTAAACGAAAGACAGAGAAAGACATGATTTTGACTAATTCCATTGAGGGAGATCTTGTAGGATCATCTGTACAGGCAGTAAAAAATAACCACTACAAATTGGACATGTCGTCTCCTGCTGTCTCAAAAATTACCAGATAAATGCTGTTTCGGATCAAAGGTAAGGGAGTCGCTGAATCCTTCTGAAGGACCACAACAAGCAAAAGAAAATACGTTAAGAAATTTCCTGTTTATTTGTTAAATATAATGTCTTTCTACTATCATATCAACATATTCTCCCAATGAAACTCTTCAAAAATATTATGCGTCGTCTCTACATGATATGATCCGACTACTTCTTCCTGTACTATTTTAATAGTCATCAACTTCTTCCAGCTTTAGGGTAAAATGTAAACCTATGTGTAAACTAACACTAGAATTCGCATTTAAGAATTATGGAAATTTCTCTTTCCTCTATGATAGGCGGTTTTTTCAAATCATCCATTGAAATTTAAAAATTCAGAAAACAGATTTGCCTGACTCATAATAAATTAATTAATTTATTTTTTCGATGCCACGACATATTTAAAACAGAGTATAATATCTGCTACTTTGATAGGTCATACATTTCGGAAGGCAGTTACATCACTGAGTTAGAGAGCGCCTTGTGAGACGTGTAGCTCCCTTTATTCTCTAGTTTCAACAGCCTGACCTAAAACATTCTCAATGATGTTTTGAACTGAATCACAACATTTACTGAGGAATGTGTAGTGACTCTTTTGAAGTAGATACTCATTATAAATTTAAATATTCATCTAAATTGCTGATGTTAAGTAAGTAATTTTATACATTATTTTCATATTTTTCGCGTGGTATTTTCGAGAAAGTGAAACTACTTTGTTGTTTTTTAATATCATAAAAGTATCATACTGAAAATATAACAGATTATGGGGCATTTTAGTTTAAATTATATGAGGATAAAATTAGTTGATATTTAAATTAAATTGTTATTGTTTTCCTTTTGATTCTTATTTGAAATGAAAATGCTAGCGTGCGTGTATTTTAGAATTTAATTAAGTGATTATAAGAGATTTTGAAAAATATTACATCATGAGTTGTGTTTATAATACCAGAATTTTGAAATCATTCTATGTTAAAATAGTGCATTTATTTTTAAAAAAAAGTCTTAGTTACAAAACATATAATATTGTATGAGATATAATTAAATATTTTTAAAATTAATTTCAATTTTGTTTTTAAAAAATTGTGCAATGGTTGAAAAATGTTTACAGCATTTTATTTTGACGTGTTTGGTAAAATAAAATTTTGGCTTATAATATTATATTTATAATGCTTCAGAATCTTTTTAATATAGCAGTTTTGAATATATCAAATGAAAGTTCACTGTACTTTTAATGTAAATAAAATGAACAAACAAAAAAATTTGATAATATGTGATACGTAAATGGAAATGATTTAGTTTTTAATATTTGTACATTATGTAGGAAATGATTACAACAATATTTTTATTTTGATATGTGTGGTGGAGATTTTAAAATTGATGTTATAAGAAATATATTTTAATTATAGTATATACTTTTGAGTCGAATGAAACATTTTGTTCTTTTATTATTTATTATACTTAAACGGGAAATGATAAATACTTAATTGAATTAAATGAATATTATACATAGCTTTAAAATGAATATTTAATAAACGTGAATACTATGTTGTTTTTGAAATGAATATCAACAATGTATTTTTTGTTTTGAAATGAAAGAAAAAGAATTTTTTTAAATATTTAATTATCAATTATAATTTATGTCTTATAATATGTTTCATATTGAAAGGACTGTCTGGTTTAGATGATTTCTCTAGCGAGCTGTTTTAAAGGAAAAGTGAATATGATTAATTTAAATAAATAATATTAATGATAAATAAATAAATAAAATAATGTTAACTATATGGGACTTAACCTGCTAACAAGTGTGGCCAAATTTTATCTTAACAAACAAACTTCTTTAGCTAATATGGAATAAAGATTTGGTCGAGAAATCGTTACAGTCTAGAGCAGAAAGATAAAAATGCAAACATGCTTTAATGAATGCTTTTGGATTTCATTGCTAATATTTGTAAGCAAAATTTTCAAAAATACATTTCCATGCCTGTTGATTGTTTTGCAACATGCTGAAGAGTATTAAATTTCGTTTTGTGCATGTTCATTTCTCAACCATGAGATGCAAGTAGAAAATTTATAAATAATGTGCTTCGGAGACTGTGTCGAAGTCTTGTCATCAGTGGGAGTCAAAGGTCAACACAAAAATGTATGCGACTTAATGTCTTTCTCAATATAAAGTGGTCCTCTTAACACTATTCTCCTTTATATTTGGTTTCATACCTCAAATCTTCCATTTGCATGATTCATGCACCATTGCAATTCAACATATATGGGCTTCATTTTAGTGGCTTTACATTTCTAAACTGTTTTCGAATTTTATATGGATCAATATACAATTAACTTTGGGAAAATGTCAAATTAATCTTTGTTTGAAAATATTGATTTGCAAAATACCACCCACACATCTTTATTATTTGTGTATTTTCTTATATGTTCAGGAATTCATTCAAGAAGCAAAATATAATACTGAACACCAATTGATGTTAGATTTTAAGCATAACGCCACGCAACAATGAATAAATTTAAACCACACACATCATATAAATTTTATTAATTTTGTTATTTAATATATTTTGATCACTTCATTTAAAATTATTTATATGTTTTGTAAAAGTAAAGTAATTCTTAGGTATAAATATTTAGGTGTAACTTTTTGAGTATAACTCTTAATCTCAATTTTAAATTTTTACTTAGACATTTTTGCATGTTACGGTTGTATGTTAGGGCTCACCGCACATCTGCCTCTTTTGGAGGAGGGAAATTTTAATGATTTTATTTTATTTTAATTCAACTTCCTGATTTTCCCAATTCTGTAACTATCACAGAAATGAGCTTATTTTTATTTCCTGATACCATTCCAATTTAGCCTTTAATATGTACAATCATCAAACTTGCACAGTCTGCTTTTCACACACCCTAAAGCTGCAGGAATAATCCTTACAGAACTTTTTGTCTGCAGCTAAAATTCCTAGAAATCCCTCCTTCCAATTACACGTGATCTGAAGAAATCTTTGTATATAAATTCCTAGTAAAGTAAATTCCTTCCTCTTTCACTTTAGCTAATACGCTGAAACGACGCTTCTGGTAGTATCAAATTGCAAGTGTATTATCATTCACTTTTGCCTCGAAGTGTGAAACTAAGCATCTGGCTTCTTCAGATTTTCATAATGTAATTCACGGAATCGAATAAAAGTAGTAGCTTGTATCAGTACTACGTAATTGCTTTTTCCATCGCCAGTACCATGTAATTGCTTCTTCCTCATTCAACATGAAATAAAGACTTTACTCGGAGAATTTGGTATTATTTTTCAGCTGTGACATTACATTAACTGAAGAGGTTGTATATCCTTTGTACTAATCAATTTATATATATATATATATATATATATACACATTTCTAGCAACCTACAATGCAACACCACCATGAAGGAATCCTGAACAAACTACGTAGAATTTTCTTCGTGCATATACCGCAACCGCAATGAAATATGTAAACGTATAGCATTTTATCACTGATTCTTACATGGGATCTTATAGCGCCTATAAAAAGCACTGCATTGTGTCACCCACAAGACTGCATTGCTACCTCGGCCTGAATATTGTCCCATTTCACCACTTATCTAACACGTTTGGTCAATGATTGGAGAATGAGTGCTCCATCATTCAACACCCGTCACACCAGATTAACTTTTGTAAAGTGTGGAAGTAGCATTTGTGGGTTATTGTCAACTATGGTGATAAACACTCAATACTGATTTTATCACCTTTTCCTCCTTGCTGAAAGCTGTATTTTCAATCAGTTTACCTTTTTAGAGTACATCGTATTTCTAATAAAATTAATTTGGATATCTTTGGTTTTCCTTGGTCTTACATTTCAGACAGCCAACAGTATATATTCGAGGGTGGTTCAAAAAGTACTTGTATTTAAAGACAGATGGCATCATTAAGGTAAATTGTTGTTACTATTGGATGCTGTAATCTGTTAAATGGTACTGAAACAAATTTGACATTGTTTTTAAGTTAGTTTTGATTTGGTAGTCATTTACTGCCAAATCAAAATTGGATTGTTACTGCGTCGAAACGTCTATGATATTTTGCGTCAAGTTGTCACTGTCGATGAGATCTAGAATCAACATTATGCAACGGAAATGAAACAAAAATCAAAACGTTAGGCTGCTTCCGGTGAATTTTTTCCAAAAAATGTGAAAACAGTCATTTAGGCCCGAAATATTATGTCGAAGATTTTTTTTGAGGCGCGAAAGGCGTTATTATCATGGATACGAGTGTAGAGAGTAATGATGCTTACATAAAAAAAGCCATTTTCTATGCTGCGAGCACCATCTCATGGAGTTTCTTCGGACATGTTGAACGACCCTCGTAATGACTCCGTAGGACAGTCATCCGGAGATGAATTATGTTCATTTTGGATTTAACTTGTAACTTGGTAGTGAATAACTTAGGAATATATTAATTATTTCCTCATTTATTATCCTCTAACGGATGTATCAGTTTAGTTGATAATTGTTTAATTACCTGACATCTGTGATATATTAGATAAGATTAACCAATCAAGTGCAGAAAAACTTTTACAATATTTTATGCTGTGCAACAATTAGATATACTATAATAGGAATAGATTGATATTGAATTGACTTTTATTTCTTGCTTCCGCTGCCTATGATGTCTGATATAACTTAGCATTCATTCGTCTTACTTATGAAGGTAAAGCTATATCAGACATCGTAGGCATGTATAATAATAATTCAACTTTAATGTGTAATAATTTAATAACAATAATAACTTGTGTGATAATGTATTATTATAATTTTAACTATAATGAATAGAGATTTAATTGCTAAAGGATTTAATTCTACTCTAATGATTACACCACATTAAAATATTTACGGTTCACAGGTTGCAAGACGCAACCACAAATTCAGGATTTTTTTTCATATATAAATTAAGCACAATTTTATAAAAACTTTCTGGGAGAAAATATTTAATTCTATCTGACATTAATAGAAAGCTCAGGTAACAGAAGCATACGTCAGTCACATTTTGAAAGTGATGTCTCTCCCTGTGGGGGATGAAAATTTTACTAAAGATAATTTTATTTATATATGGGCCTACAGTATTACAATTTTCATACTGTTTCATTGATACCTTTAATTTTAACACTGTGCCTTACAAAAAGTTCATTCGAAAGTAGTATGCTTTATCCTATTTCATAATTACACTGAAATACTAAAGTCAGGCACATTTTCTAATATCCTCAGGCACCTCCTTTTGGCTGGCAAAGGACAAAAAGTCGAGATGACAATGACTCAATAAGTCCCGTGAAGAAATATTTTGCCATGCTGCTTCTACAGCCGTCCATTTTTAAGAGAGTTGCTGTTGCAAGATTTTGAGAACGAACTCACCTTTCGATCATGGTTTATATATATATGATGAAAGTCATGTCTGGCAATCTGGATGGTCAAATCATTCCCTGGAATAGTCAAGAAGGTTCGTCAAACTAATAAAAAATTATTTTGGCTTTGCCATATGGACCACCTTTATTCTAAAAAATTATGTTTCCTTTTTGGGTGAATAAAGCTCATGAATGGATGTAAATGGTCTCCAAGCAGCTGAACATATTCATTTCTAGTCAATGATCATCTCAATTCGACCAGAGGACTTAGTAAATGTTACGTAAAAACAAACCACACTATTATGTAACCTATACCGGCTTGCACATGGCCTAATTTACAACTTCGACCCATAATCATTGTGGGGTCTGCACAAATTTCTAACTCCATCATCAGCTATTATTAACTGTCCCCCTCAGAAGCGTCTTTCATACTTCCCACACTGATTGTTTTTATTATTTGATACAGTGTTCCTTTTTAGTAACACTCAAAACTCTACGGAAACGTCACTGGTCTGGGATATTAAATAGATGTGGTCTACTATTATTTTGTCCAAGGTGAGTCTAAAATTATATATTCTCGGCACACCCTTGACATTGTGGATAGAGGAATATTGAATTGCATAACTGTTCTTGTAAAGAAATGAACCTTCCGTGTAATTGTAACTAGCATTTAGCGTTCAAATATATGTTAATTCTCTTCTTACGACCATAATTATTTCTGAAAACATTTCACTTGAGTACAAATGAAAGTCCTGACCATTAACTGGCCATTTAAACAATTCCATATGCTAGTGCAAACTGGATAACTGCATATTGATATCCTAAGACATCTGGCACTTCAATGTATATATATGTGGTGATTAACTGAAATTATCATTTAACTTTTTATTTAAATACTCTCAATGACATTTATTGTAAAATTAAAGCTACTATGGTTTCCACATCTAACTATCGTAATTTCTTCTTAAGGAATCGCGCGTGTTAATTGCTGCATCAGTAAGATATAAGGGAAGTTCACGTTTTCTCATGGAATATAAAAGCATTCGGCTTGATTCTAACTTTATTTTTTTCTGAAATATTTTTTTTTTGTTTCTTGCTGCGTGAGCCACGCAAAACCGCGATGTGCTACTGTCATGGCTCCGATAAATGTGGCGTACCACTCTTACAATATCACTTCAAGACACCAACAGAGTGAAGACCACACCAAAGTGGAGGACGAAATCGTAAGTACCTATAGCCGAGGTAAGCACTGGTCCTCGAGTTTCCGGGTTCAAAACCCAGTGCTTACAAAATTAAAAATTCATCTAAAATGATTAATTATTCTCTGTTTTTTATTACAACTTCTAAGACTTTCTAGAACATTCTTTATGTTTTCAGAGAAGTATTCTGGAATATTCTAAATTAATACATTAAGCCATGCTTTCTCAGTCTGATGCAGCTCTCAGCCAAGTGTGTGTAATTGCTTTCAGTTTGTTCACAAACCACATTATTCGGATTTATGTTGTGTCTGGAATTCAACCTATTCCTACATCTACGTTACAGTTTGATGGAAGCGTGGGGACAACGACTGATATATTCTGAATTCGCATTATGTGTTAGGAAGTAATCATCTACCAGGATAGTGTACCGAGAAAATAATTTTTTTTTGGGGGGGGGGAGGGGAGTTGCATATCTTCATCAACTTGAAAGTGGTAATTTCTCTAGTTTAGGATTATTGCTTGGTAAAAACGAAAGAATACGCTATATCAATCTTACTCATCCTATTTAAAACTGTTCAAGGCTTAATATTATTTTTGCCATGTTACAACAATAAATATAATTTAAGAAACATAATAAGTGTACCACGAGAACAAAAATTTCTCTTAGCTAGAATCGGTAGAATCCGACAGGATTAAAAATCTAATAAAAATCATTTAATGATTGAAAAAACGACCATAATTTTAAAAATGGTTAAAAAGGTGCAAGTGTAATAAAAAGAAACATTCTATAAATATTAGTTTTTACAAAGGCTTATTTTATTCTCTGTTTTTGCTTTAAAAAATATTGAAGACTTTTGAATGAGAAATATTTAGAAGGAAACCATGGGTATTCTAACAGCAAATTATATCAAAATTTCCTCTTCACTCTTTTTCACTATCAACTGAAGATCTTGGAAGCACATACGTAGGTGTTGGCATCCAAAATCCTTCAAGAATATCAATTTTTTCTTCGTCAAGTAGTTTAGAATCGACGTAATTTTATTTGTCATATTTTTCAAATTGCGGTGCCGTCTTAATATCGATTTGGGGAAATTTTTTGAGAAAAGTATAATTTTCAACTATGTACTTGCATTTCTGTTTCTCTGATTCTGCCATAAAAGGAATCCTCAAATAGCAGAGGGTGAAAAGGTGTCCCACTTCATGAAGGGTGTTGCGAAATAATTTTACAAAGCTCCCCTGACTAGAGAACTGATGAAGAGAAGGGAGTATGTGAAATGGTGGTAATATTGTAGAGAACACCATAGCCAAAATAAATAGTTGATTTCGTCTGGAATGAAAAAGCCAATCTTGATAGCCTCAGATTGCAGGGGGTGAGAAGGTGGTGGAAAATCAGCAGAGAGCAGGAGAGAAAGCAGCGTGAATTTTTTGGCAGGAGAATGGAATAAGACAGAGACGGTATGGTATAGAAGCTGTTGGGCTCATAGAGGTAAAACAAAATATATTTATCTCGGACGTGACTTATTTCGTTCCTATTACGTTACAGTTTAATTACTTTTCAAGACACCTCTGAGATGGAAAGAAATTATACGTAATTAATTTAGGAAGAATTATTGTTGATAGATTCAGATTAATACCGCCATAAAGTAAAACCGACTGAAAGTCCTTCATTTCGAAGATGTTGAAACGTGCCGTCCTAGCGCAGAAAAATGCAACAAATGTTGTTTTGGGATAAAAAGAAGAAACTAGAAGTGCCTTCCTGGTGTAAAATAAAAGGAAAAAAGAAATGCCATCCTAACACAGAAATAAAATACAAGAAGCCCTTGCTGTGGAGTGCTGCAGATATTTTGGTTTCTGCTGATAGACCTTCAAAAACATATTTCAGGTACGATTTCCTTCGCTGTCTGGCCAATTATTTGTATCATATATGAGATTTGTATTTTAAAATATTTATATTTTCGTTATTTTTGTAGTATTTCAATTGCGTATCTTGTGAGTACTGATTAGTCTGCTCTAGTGTTTATTTTAATTTTGTTAATAATGTGTGAATTTTCCACCTGAATATTGTTGCGAAAATTTCTGGGGGTGTGGGAGTTTAATAGTCCAATACTGAAGATAACGACAAATAATGCATTATTTATAATCTTCTCGATGACATACAGGTACCAGAGTTTGGACAATAACTGCAGAAACATAAAGTACAGAACTTGTACAGACTTCTGGTCACCAGTTCTAACGACGGACAACCTCTACAGTAAAAACTCTGCACTTCCAGGGAAGGTTCTGACAATTCTCGGTAGATGCACGCTGAACCCGACACGATCCACTTCCAAGTACCAACAGGTTCCAAGTGATTTCCCTATTGATGTCCTAAACAGAGCCTCCAAAGATAGACTACGACTGAATGAGTGACTGAGGCTTTCGGCAAATAAAAACCTGTTTAGGACAGATATGACGTCACATAAGAATATTCAGGAAAGTTCTGTAACTTTCTTTCCCATGAAGATATCTATTCTATTCCAGAACCTCAAGGAACTTTTTCATTTGTTTCCAAAGCCATCAAGTTTTTCGGCGAGTCGACAAAATAGTCGCCAACTCCATCACCAAGATTAAGGAGTAATTGCTTAAACTTCCCTTGGCTGATAAAATACATGCCTGTAAATATTTTTCTTCCTTCGCAGCAGAACCGCTGCAGGGAAACGCCATCTCATGTCCATAACAATATATTTAAACTTATGTGAATCTTAAGAAACTTGGTATAGTATGATTATTTTTAATAGCATATTTTATGCATTAGATTAAACTAGTATTGGTAATTTTAGTCACGTCCTGTGTGTGAGTTTCCTTCAGTGATTAATTTTTTTTGCTATTTGGTGAATAACTTAATTGTACAATACTGTGTATTTTATATATTACAACAAATTCTTTGAATGCGCTAAGAGTTTCTATAGTTATTGTAGAAAGGTTTAGATGTAAAAGCAATAATAATTTAACCAGAAAGAAATTCCCCCGTCGTTGAAAAGGGAAGGTAATATTTGGTCTTGATAATTTTTTTCCTTTTAAATTTATTAATGTTATTACAACTTTTTTATTCTGTCGATTATTTTTTTGCCATGATTTTTTCCAGCACTTAATGAAAGTATTTTTATTATGTTTTTAAATGGTGTGTGATTAAAAATATTAATATTTTATGAAATACGTATTGGTTTTTAGTTATTTATAATTAAGTATATATATACATTTGCGCTCGAAATTGTAATTTAGTGATTACCTATTTTGGATTCTAAGATTTTTATAAGTCTTTTCTTAAGAAAAATTGTAAGTGATATTAAATTGATTTTATACATGAGGTTCGAAATATTTGCGACTAAAATCATTTTACCTATAAAAATTGCTTACTTAGCAAAAGATCGAAGAGCAGATTTAAGATATATAGCGTAAATTAGGTGAAAGATTCACTGATGATTTTCAAATTAAACACCTTAAAAATCCTTTTATAAACAGCACAATTTACGATGAATTCGTTCGAGAAATGCTAAATACACGAGAATTCAAGAAAGAGTGGAAGCTATCACTTCCGGAGTCAGCGAAAACAATGATACAATTGAAAGACACAAATCAAACATTTTTAAATTACAAAAACTTCATCCTAAATTTAATGCTAAGAAAGATGGCATAAGTCTTTTTTTTTTTTGGGGGGGGGCTATTTGAAAAACAGGCCAGAATAAATAGGATTTATAAAGAAGACTGGGTTCCTCAATCAATGCCCTTCTTTCTGATATTATAAATATCATCACAAAAGAGTCAGAAGTGCTTGCGGTACATTATGATTATGTAAAAGAATTGCTACTAAAAAGATTTAAATTAAACCCTGAAAAATTTTGTCAGTTTTTTTTTTAAACAGCAAGAGAATTCCAAGAGAGTACGTGGCATGATTTCTATAACGAATTTCAGACCTATTTTGAAAGGTGGTGTACTGGACTAAATTTTACTACTTTCGAGGCATAAAAAGATTTAATGATAACTGATAAATTAAAGAAAAATGCTCCAATTGGATATGGTACCTTTTTGAAGCCAAAAGGTAAGACTTGTAATCCAAATAAGCCTTAAGTGGTCGCAAAAGCAAGTTTATGTTTGCCTTTCTCATGAAGGGATATGTGCCAGTAACCAGATGCGAGGTTTATAGTTGAGGAAATTTTAACACGTGTTAATTTGTCTAATAAAGTATCAATTTTGTAATGGTTCAGCATCAGTCTTACACATAGCGTTAACTTTGAAATAATCAATGCATAACCTACTTTCTTCTATTTTCAACTCCTTTTAGGTTTAAGTTATACGGGAGAAATAATTACTATTACATTCTTTAATTTTTTCTGTATTCAATAAATTCTTTACTTGCTTCTTAATTTCCTATTCATCAGTGGATGATATTCTGTGAACTCTTTGAGAGACTGGTAAGTCAGTGGTTCTAACTATTCTAGAAAGTTCTATTTTTATTCATTCAATATCATATTTACTTTTTGCAAAAATATTCATATATCCAGATACAAGATACAACATAGATTAAGATAATTCTTTTACAATCAAAGTTGAAAAAATGTCCTCTGAGGTATAGACTATACTATCCTGTGTGTCTTCTGTGCTCTTTGTTTCTACTAATATAGATAAAGACTCGTGGTGTTCTTTTTGGTATACAAATTAGTAATAATCTTTTCATTTTGCATTATTCTGTTTTTACCACAATCAATGACTGAATTAAAAAAAAAAGGCTTCAGTCTGGTAGTCCTAAAATAATACAAGGTAAATGTATGTTTGTTAATAACATAAAATTTTACTTTTCATTTATTTCTCCTACTCTTAAATAATGTCTAAGTTGGAAATTGTCATAGACTTGATTTACTATGATAGGTCTAATCTTTTTTTTCCTTTTAAGTGAAATTTTTCGACAATTTCTTAAGAAATAAGTGTGAGAGTGGAACCTGTATGAATGACAGCATTAACGTTGTCACATGCAATAGGTTAATATCCCAAGTTAGCTAGAAGGATGTTGAAGTATGGGAAATAGGTATAAATCTATCCGGATACTGAAAACTGTCAGTGTACTGGGCCATAGGCCCCAGTAGAAGTGTTTTGATTTTCCCATAAGATTGTGTTCTGGGTTTGCAGAGTTTCCTGAGCACTGGGAAACGGAATAAGGCATTGGTAAGTTACGCAAAACTTTGGGTTGTCTCCTTGTCTTATACGTTATTCATTGGAAATGTAGTAATCCCTGCTGGAAATGAGAGTTATGATTTGGTCTATTGACAAATTTTGGACGAGGATTGACAAAATTATCTCTACGTGGCCTCGAGTAATTTGGGAAATAGGCCTGAAATAGCTTGATGTACAAAAGGTGGTTGCTTGTTTACAAAAGGTATAGGTGGTCTATTATTAAAATTTTGTACAGTTCTAATTGTGAATGCATTACTTCTAACACTACTTAGTTCAGGGTAGATTCTTATAAGAATGTAGAAACAGTATTGTGCTTAATAGTTCGAAAATTTTCATTATTTTTAAATCAGAATCAAGTTAAAAACATTTAAATAAGATATTCAACTCACACAACATTTTATTTTGAAAGAAAAACAATGCATAGAATTACTTATGGAACATCAGTCCATAAATTTAGATAATATTAAAAACGTGTATCCTATTTAGAAAGCAGTAGCAGACTCAATTCCAGTTCATTTTATCTATAGATGTAATAATTCAGTTCACAGGTTCGTTGAGAATGATTTAGGATAGACTTGCAGTCCTTTTGAAACTTTGTGCTTTAATGCATTTTAAAATAATACAATATGAAGTAAGATCTTATTATGTAGAGACGACACTTGTTAACGCAAATGACTTTCAACTGGATAAAATGCTGATACAGCAGTGGAAACGGATCTTTCACTGGTTGTTATGGTCATTCTAAGGGATACAAAACTTCTTCTCTTGTGGCATGAGGAATTTTCTTCTTTTCTTGTGGTATATTTCTTCGAAAAAGGTTTTTTTTTTTCAATTAACTTTTGAAGAGTGATGACTCATCAACAATATCAAATTTGTAGTGACCTCCAATGTTTTTTATAATTGCCTGGAGAGATGATCCACCACATTAACTCATTGGTAATGACCGTAGTGAACAACAAGCGTCTCTCTCTCTCGTGTAAATGTCCAACTACTAATTTAAAGTTTTTCCCGGACAGGCACACTCATTATTCCGCCTTTAATATATGAGGTGTACTAAATTTAGTTGGAAAGTAAATATTAGAAATTTTGAAATCATAGCTGTATTAAGAACATCAGTTCAGTTTATTCCTTTTGATGACAGAAAGGCAATAAATAAAAAGGAGAGGATTGCATGGCAAAACTGCACAACGTCAATGACGTAGCTTCATCGAAGCAAACAAAAGATAATTTTAATTTGTGTCGAATTTATATAGAGGGATTTCTTCATATCATGTGGTACTCTCGTGGTATTGGATGAAGTGACTTCTTATGGACTTCGGCTGAGGCAGAACAGCATAATAGGGATTATCCATGCTGGTCTAAGACAGTGGGAAAAGTTGATCCAGTAGAATTTACGAACGCTTCATCATATAAATTAAAGGGTAATTTGGAATCATATTAGAAAATAAGAATGAACACTTTACTGTTTGCTATAGAATGAAAAAAAATAAAAATTTTAATTATTTTTTCAGTGAAATTATTACACACACACACACACAAAATAAGGGGAGTTTAAGATTTTGATTCGGTTAATCAATTGATAGTTGAAAATAAGATCTTCCAAACTTTGGATTTTGAAGCCGCCTCTCATATCGGAGTATTGTAAGAAGAGAAAGAGAAATCATATGATTGACTGGTGAGAGTAAAGTAGAAATATTATTGTGAATAATATTACGGCGCCTGGGGTAACTAACAATTGAACAGCATAAAAGTAGAAATTAATAACTTCACTCTCAGGAAAAATTTTAGTAAACAAAAGGATAAAGGAATTAATAGAATAGCTTGTTTTTTTCGTGGTTTCGATAAACACTTAAAACGAGATTGCCTGAGAAATAAAGAATGGGAACCTAAATAATAAACATAAATAGCATTTTGGCTGAAAAGCTTTAAACAGAAAATGAAATTGTAGTGGTGAGGACAGATTTCGTCATGAAAATTATTTCTATTGAAGCTATGGCTTATAAAAATAAGCAAATAATGAATGAAACACCTATAAGTGTACGTGGTAAATTGATTGAGGCATTATCTGAGTCAGGATGCAAAATTAATGTGGTTAAAAATGAATTAGTTCCAGAAATATCAGCTAAAAGGGCATCTTCCATTTATCTAAAAGCAATTTTTGGTCCAGCTGTCAAATGTTCTCTAATATATGGACCGACAGATCTTGTGTGACTGGTGGCCAGATTAATTTGTTACACTAACTTGTGTTATGCCCAGTTGCAGAAACTATGGTGTCTGAGGTTTTGCTTCCACCGAATATTTTGCAGATGATGAAAGGGACTCAGAATGAGAATTACCTTACCCCGAACTCCACCAGAGGACATAGAGAATAGGGTGAAACCGAGGTTAATTGTGTGGATTCACTTAGGGATCTGCAGGAAGAAGCGTTGATAAAACACATGAACAATATGTAAAGCCAGAGAGAAGTTATTTCTGGAGTTAATGGAATAGAAACAGGGGCTAAAGAGGAAGACCAAGCTATCGGTAAGACTTCGAAGAGAAGTGTAGTGGCTGATAGGATTCGTTCTTAGCAGGAGCGTTGCTCTAGTGGTTGGTTGGAGGTTTGCTAAAGAAAGAAAGGATAACTACACTGCTGTCAATTAAAATTGCAACGTCACGAAAGAAAGCAAATACAAAAAACTATTTATTATACATAATATGTATGGCATAAAGACAAAATGATTAAATTGACAAGCAGTTTAAGAGTTTATAGTGGTACGAAATTAGTAGAAACCTCTGTGCCCCCTGGGAGCTAAAACTGCCCTTAACCAGTTAGGCATGTAGTAGAATGCTCGGATGATAGAAAAAGGCAATTCATTCCATGCTGCTTCAAGTTTATGTCACACTTCATCAACCGTATTAGCTGGAGAGAGTTGGAGGGCCAGTCTCTCAGCAACCCATGACCAGATGTTTACAATGGGTGACAGATTTGGACACGGTGCAGGTCAGGACAACAATCGAATACTCTGTGTACCGAAAAAGGTCAGAACACAGCATGCAACATGAGGTCTTGCATTGTCTTGTTATAAGAGGGCGTTTGGCCGGCCTCGAAGATAGGGCACAGCTACCGTATGTAAGATGTCAGAATTGTACCGATATGCGTTCAAATTACCATCGATCCAAACTAAGTGTGTGTGTGTCGTGTACCCAGTGACTGCCCAAACCATCACACCCGGTTCTGGGTCCTTATGTCGATATCGAATGCAAGCAGGAGACGAACTGTCTCCTCGGAGCCTCCAGACACGTATACAGCCATCAGAATTTGGCACGCAGAACCGGGATACGTCTAAAAAGACGACATTGTGCCACTTCTGTATATAGCTATGTCGTTCGATGCACCAGAGTAGCCGTCTCTCTCTCTCTCTACTGCATTATCAAGGAAAACCGATGTAATGGTCACCGTGCTGACAGTCCACGTATAAACGGATACTGCCGCAAACGTCGTCGCACCGTACAAGCGGATACTGCGCGAGATACAAACAGGCTCGATTTCCTGACTAATGGTACGTGAGGTGCTCGTACGGTTTTGCAGGGCTGACCTCACAATATGCTTATCCTCTCGGACGTTAGTCATGGGAGGGCATGGGGATGATGCATGCCGTTCAGTAAGCCATCCGCAACCCATGGATTCCATGATTGTATGATTGTATGACTGTGGTTAGATTTCAACCAGTACGATGGACGATATCACGGAACGATAATGCATACTCTCGATAGGCAACGATCCTATTTCTATCAAATTCCGGCATTTGCTAATAAGCATTTTCTCTTATTCGAGGCACAACATGATATTCTGAGCAAACTCTGACCTTACAAAGTGCTTTCCGAATGAGAAATCCTCTGCACAGCTTTCCTTTTATGCAGGGCTTCAGATATCGTTTCTCTCTTCTTCGTCGTCTAAATGCACTGAAATATTTGCATATTCCAGTATCTTCTTCCTTTCGTGTGATTTTGACTTTCGTCAGATCATTCCTTTATGGTGTTGCAGTTTTAATGGTTACCAGTGTATTATTAATTTGACGACTCCCTTTTTTTACAAAAAGAAAATAATCTGGGAAATATGCTCAAATCCCATTGAGAATACGCCCAAGCCTACAAGGATAATATAGAAAATTGATCCAAAATTTTAGGAGAATATATGACCCACTTAATGTCAATTTTGACAAATATAAGTACTTTAGGAATTTACGTTAAGATCAGCAGGGCCGCAGTAGCATAGTAGTCTCGGACTAGCGACTGAGATCCCGAAACTGATATCGGTGACCAATAGCTCTAGTGTTATTTCTCAGTGAGACGTTAATAAACGATTACGATATACGTCGAAGTTGAACAGAAAGATTGGAATGATACTCGGGGTATTGTTTGCATACAACTCTGCGAAGCAGGAAACAACTAGATTCAAGCTGTTTTATCTAATGCATGGGCATGGCGCTCATTGTTATTTAAACATCATAAAGGAGGATTTATGCTTTCAAGACATGGTATTAAGCTGTAGTTTGAAATATCTAAATAACCAAATAGTTCATTTATCATTTGGAGTGGCCACGGTACTCTAATAGTCATGATTGTGAACTTCAAGTCGTTTTTCGTCAAGTCGTGAGTTCGAAACCTGGTACCAATAAAAAGACCGGAAATGTAGCGGAGTTGATACACGTTAAATCTCTCGATGCTCCAATTCTTCCGGTTGTCATGGTGTAGAAGTTCGGTGAGGGAGGGGCCAGCTCAGGTGTCGTCCTCGTCACCGGACCAATTCAAAACTATGAGGTCCATCTCTAAAAGCTCTCGTGTTGATTCTCAGAGTGATGTTAATAAAAATAATCACAATGATAGTTAGGATCGACAAGTGCGCCTTTGCTGCAGAGAATTTAAAACATTTGGGTCACGAAATAGGTGTAGAATAATCTTGGCCAGATAAAAAAAAAAGTAGTCTCGAGAGAAAGACAGGAAATATAACCAGGACTATCACAAAAAGGAAATTATATCAATACTGGGCTTAGTTGAATTTATATCCCAAATTACGCCAACATTTCGGCTCTTCTGATTTAACTAAGAAAATAAGTCAAACACTGTATCACTGGGAGAAGTGGAACAATCTTCCTTTGATATATTGAAAAAACTTTTATGTGTCAGGACAAGTTATACTACACCTATTGTGGATCTATCTTTTCAAGTAAATTGTGAAGCCTTAGATTGTGGTGTCGGAAGTTGACTAATACTACAAGACTTTGAAAGAAATTATAAGCGGAAAGCTTTTGCTATAATTATAAGTTAACCACTACACAAAGGAATTTGGATAGTACCGAAGAAGAGATATTGGATGTGTTGTTCGGCTTGAACGAATTTGATTAAAAAATATAAGGAGTCAAAATGATTTCAGACTATAGTGTTTCGAAGTACTTGAACCAAATAACGCCAAAAAGCCCCAAGTTAATTCAAAGCAAAAAAGAAATCATTCCATCTGTCACAAGCCAGATGTTCAGCTTAGAAGTGCTGATGAATCATCAAGATTAAACTAAGAATTGTTTCATGTTAATTTTCTTAATTATATAATATGTTTGCAATTTCTTTTTCTTTCTTTCTTTCCTTTTTTTTTTTTTTTTTTTTTTTTTGAATCCCACTAAAGTTTTGAAACGTATTCACTTATTTCAGTAGTAAGCACAATTTTCGAACATTAGATTTATAAATTTAAAGGTCTTCAAATAAAACAATCATGTTTAAGTAAAGTGTCGTGATTGTTGTATTTCATATTTGCTTAAAAACTTTGTATTTACTTGTATAACGTTCTTCTCTCATTATAATTAATTACCAATTATTTCTTCTCACTGTTATTTTACTTATGCAATCATGATAATTTCAGGTTGTGTTAAAATCATTCCACAAGGGACCAGTTTTATTCTTGGGTGAGGAGTGTAAGGATCTGCTGCCTTACATTTTACAACGACTTTGCTGTGTTTCGGAGTGCGTCCGTATAAATAGTCCTCTCAGCTACCCCGTAAATTTGCATCCAGCCTTTTCGGGGTAGCTGAAAGGACTATTTATTCGGACGTGAAAGCCGAGGAGAGAGAGCCTATGATAGAGACATTCTGTATTGTGATTTTCAGCATCTGTATGTTTGTGTGTTTTGTACCGTATTCCTTAGCAAACACTTTAAAATAAATTATTTTGACTAAATCTCGGAGTGCTTTTATTTATTAAAAACACATTCTTGTACTGATATTTTCTAAATATCTAATGTAAAAGGTGGATTCAAATAAACCTAGTGCTTTGCACAAATCCTTAAAATAAAAAGGAACAGGTTGCTTTGTACTTCTTAAGGTGTCTGCTCTTTGCCGAATTTCTACTCCTCCACATATTTCCGCTTTCAAGGATAATTTGATTGATTCAAGGACAATTTATTATACCACTTGAGTAAATTCCTCTAATAGCTTTGTGTTCGTATCCATTTGTTCATTTAAATCCTTTCTAATTCTGTTTTCTTTCTTATTCATTCGTTTTATTATAACACGCCGCTCATTTTATTGTTTTCTCAAGCTACTTATTCTTTCACTTTCTTATGAGCAAAATTTATAATCGTATATAAAATATTTTGTTTCTTTAATACTTTTAATTTGCCAACAGTAATTTGGAAGTAAAATTTCATATCTCGCTTTAATATTATTAAATGTTTTTCGTAATCTTTGATGATGAAACTATAATATATTATTGTATTCTTCTAAATAATGATTCATTCGAAAAATTCAAAGTTATATATTTTCTTAAGATCAATTAAGATATTATTCAATTAAAATAAGATATTTTCTTAAGCTCAATTAAGAAAATATCACAATTTATTTAGTATTCAAAAGAATACTAAATAAATTGTTTCCCTGTATAATAAATAAGAAAATTAGAATACTTGCTTATATAACTAGTGAATGCTTCAGTTATTAATCCACTTAAATTTATATGTGTTGTGCGTAAGAGTCTGTGAAAGTATTTTTAATATTTTTTTAAATAAGTTAAAATAAAAACTACAGTGCTAAGAAATATGTATTATTAATATCTTTGATAGCGAACGGGGACCAACAGAAACGGTTTGCTTGGAAGAATAGAATTTCCCATCCCAATGCGCATTATAGTCTGTCAACACAACAAACAAATGAACACTTCACATTACATATATGGTTTCACGGCCAATCAGCGTCATACCCAGTGAGCTCCCAGATGTCATCAACTCAATCTCATCATAGATAATACTCTCTAAGCATTAGAAAACGAAGAAATCCAATCGTGTTAGATCAGGAATCTCCCCTTATCGATCTATCTTCAAGAGTATCACCGACCAAATTACATTTCAGTACTATTAATGTCTGAGTTCAGTAGCCTATCATGTTGTTGTCACATACGTGTCATTAGCAGATATGGTGTTACTGTTTGACAAGGCTTATATATTATTAACAAATCTTGTTAAAATTGCTGCTCACAGGACAGATTTCGCAGAATGTAAAAAAAAATAAAACTTTCACCATGAAACATTGTTCAACGATTTACTGATTGAAAAAAAAGTTAACGATTAACTGATAATGAAAGAAATAACGATTTAATGTTTGAAATTTCTCATTTAGAAGTTTCTTAAAATTATTATTAATATCTAATTTTCATGTTTACGCGTAGTCTCATTTAAGTTATCTATTTATATATCATAATAATATCACTTTTTATTATTAATTACACTGATCACATTTCTTATATATTTGTGTTATTTAATTTTTTTTTTTTCATTCTAAAATGTTTTCCTTCAAAATTTACTACTCTTTTTATTTCACAGTAAAATTATAATAATAAACTTGCATCCATTCACTGGGTCCCGGTATTGAGTACTGAAATATCAAATGCTCAAAACTATCTTAGATGAAACAGTCATTGAAAATTTCAAGTTTTATGATATATATACATGGTACTAAGCAACTGGGAATGAGTCATAAATGTTGCAGGATATGAGAAGAGGAAATTAAGCATATAATAAGAAAACAATTAAATTTTAATTACTTCAAGTAAGGGATCAAAAAATATTCAATTCTCGTATATCATAAAGGTTTACAAAATTAAATTATTTCTGAGATAAAAAAAAAGTTTCAGTAAGGATTGGGATATCCTCTATAATCGAAAGTGTCCTCAAGTGTAATCGATCAATTTATTAAGAAGGAACTGCTGTGCACTCACTCCGACTTCCAATAAGGATAGCCTTATACATTTCGAAAGGTGTAAGCAAACAACAATCCTTTTCCTTCGAACGTTCATGCAAACCAGTAATTGATAAGAATATGTACTGGCTAACTTGTTCAAAAGATTATTTCACTGAAAAGGAAATCGGACTTTACCGTTGATCCCTACCGTTATTATTCACTGCTAAATAGTGCAGCGCAGGGACCTAAAAGAGTCTAATTATATAATCTTTTTGTTGTTGATCAGTCAATGGTATATTATTCAAAATGTACAGGTCGGTTTTCTATTTATATAGATTCATATCAATCTATTTCAATCAAACGATGCTCTATAATGAGCAAATGCAAATATATTTAAAGTATTGCGTTCTCATCAATTCGTAAGGCACCAATTGTGAAATTCTGCACTAAAAAGAAACTCAGCCTTTTCAGAGAACATTTTATTCTGTTCATCTCTCCTTCAAAAGATATACTTCAAGTCCTGATGCCACTAAAGACCCGATGTGGAGGGGCGGTGATGTAAGGAAAATTTGTTGAGGCTCCTAGTCCTCCTAACGAAGAGGTAATAAGGTTTGGATAGAAGGGTATCAGCTCAGATGACGTTCTCGTCACTTGACTGAAGCTCAGAATTACTATGTCCGTCGCCAGTTGATCTCTTGTTGCTTCAAGTCCGACGTTAATGAACAATCAAAACACCTAAAGAGATGCTCTTGAGTCCATCTTCTGTGGGCCCCAACGCTTATGAAATACAAAGTATCGGTATACCAGCACACAATTTTTAATGAGGAAGTCAATTTCTAACAGTTTGATTCAAAACTCAGGTGTCAGTAGCATTCTGAAGGCATTGCTGCTGTGATCCGTATATCGCTTTTATAATTCCGTTTCTTTTATTTAGCACTGTTACGTATCAATTCTTTATTTTAGTGTTATTTCATAACAACGCACTTTTCCTGATCCAAAGCTAACTCTCCCATTTTTCCTATTTTGATTTGATAGTTTACTAACATCGCACTGAGAAGCAACATGACGGTTATTGACGACCATTCTCGTAATTTTGAGTCTCAGTCATGTGATAAGAACGACACCTGAACTGGCACCTTCCTATCCAAACTTCTACACTATGCCAAAGGGAGGATTTGGAACATTGACCATATTTAACGTGCTTCAATCCCGTTATACGTAGGTCTCTATTGATTCGACGTTGTGTGATTTTAAGACCCGTGGAGGAAAGAGAGTAGTGGTTGACCTTGGATGCCGGCGGCGTTTGTTTCGGATCCTGGTCCAATGTGTCCGAAGAAAATTTGACCAGTCGCTTTTTGCTGATCTTATACCAACCAGGCTTAAAAAGATGTCTCATTCTGGCTTGTTAATGAAGTGTTTTAATTCTTGGTGTTGTTGCTGAAGAGAATCGCTGCACTGGCATTGGGACTCGAGCCCACGACTTGACGAAAACAACATCGTCAGCGAGTCTGCGACCATGACCTTTAGGCTACCGCGGTCACTTGCATTTTTCAAAAATACCGATTCCATATTTTGAAAAGGTTACTTAAGACACTTTTCAGGTTTCCGTTCTCATACATTGCGTTTGTCAAACACCTAAGAGACCAATAGACCTCTAGATGACTGATTTGTCAGAATCATTTTATGATGATATCGTGTATTTTGATAAGAAGAATTCAACGTGAGTAAACAATTTTTAATTTCTTTCCCCATAGGAAATCTTCAAGTCTTTTTTTGACTATTTAATCAAAATATACTTTTTCCTACATTAGGAACATAATTTGCAGATTTCCTCTTTTGTGAAAGTGCGATAATTTTCCATTTTTTAAATCTTTACTTCGTTCTCTCTAGAAGGGTAAAATATTATAAAATTGTTTTATACTTCGAATAACGATGTTCATTCACAACAGCCCTGGCGTTGCTTCCAGTGTGACCTTAAACAGGAGTATAATAAAGGACTGGAATTTTAATTGTAATGAATTTACTGATACATCATAGATTTTAACAATTTATTCATCAATTTTGATTATCGACTCCAGACAAGAAAATATTCAGATTTTTAATATTATATAATTTCTGGTGTTTAAGATCACTTGTTTAGATTTTACAAAATATCTCATAGTTTCGAGGAGCTTAAATATTGAAATTTCAGAGACTGTTTAGAATTGAAGAATTTCCTTGATACATTATATATAAAACCACACAATAGTATGAAGGAAGTTCGTTTCTTTTTCAGGATTGTTCATCGCAAAACAAATGAGGATTTGTAATTTAATTTATATATGTTTTTCATTTCTGTTAAAGTCATCCTTATATAATGCTATTTTTTTTTGTCATTTTAAGCAATGCAAGCAACTTCTTAAATACATTGTTACAGCTTTTATACATTTAAATGAATCCTTTGCTCTGATTACAATATGTAAAAAAATGGTGGGCTCTAGAGTTTCAATGAAAATTTAAGAAAAATATTTTGAAAGTTTTTAAACTTTAGACAGTGTAATTTTTTGTGTAAATTTTTAGTGGTGTTTATTGATTATCAGTAGATTTGCATTAAAGGTCCTCCCTTTCATTTTTAATATATTCATTTTCCTTATTTTTAATATTTTTAAATTAAGAAACAAACATGTATTCGGTAATAATTAAACTAACATACTAACATTCTCCAGTTTTACGAATGAAAACATAGCCGTTTTATGAAATTCTGTTCTCTGAACTTTTTGTAAATCAGAAGTCCTTTCATATTTAAGTTATTTATAGCTTATAATGAACTAGCTATAATTTTAATATGTAATTATAAAGCTTTCAGAATGTTTTTCCTATAGTCGCTTACTTAACTGTCAACAAAAAATGACAAAAATCTGAAGAAAAAAATTAATCAAGAATTAAAATTCCCATTAACCCTTCAAATGTTATTATACATACATTCTTCGAATTTACTGTAACTTCTCAAATGTGAAGAAACTAAGGAGTTTTATAAATGTGTTAGGGAATTACAGTTTTTAATGAATTAAAAAAATCTACTTTGCAATCCTTGCGGGGAAATGAAAGCAGCACTCTAGTATTTGTAGAAATGTAAAGTAACTTAGAAAGGGTGATTTTCTTTTATATTATTCAAATGATAATGAGTTCTCTATTTATTTAAAGGAGTCAATATATAATTTTCTTAAAAAACAACTCCCAACCTTGTTTCTACTAATGACTGTTCATTTGATTTGAATAACTAAGTACAAATATGAATAAAAATTCATTTTTAAATAACTAACGCACTTGAAATTAATAAACTTTTTTTTAGAAATTTAATGAAATAGAGTCACATAAGGAAACTGATACAGTGATCAAAATTCTGGTTTAACTGTGCTACTCTATAATATCAAATAATGGAAAAGAATTCCTGGGAGAACCACCATAAGAGGTAAGTCAAAGGGTAAAGAGTTCAAACGAATTGCTTCTGCGTGTGCCTGCGATCGATAATGGAATCATATCCCTAGTGGAATAGCTATTAAAAGAGGTTTAATAGACGAAGAAATTTTATTTATTCTCCAGATTAAAGGAATGCAATTTAAAATTCAATGGTAATATAATCTTTTTTGAATAACAAAGCTCTCTCTCTCATTTTCTGCGCAATAATTTATATCTCAGTTCATTGTCGCTCCTGTAAAGTGGAAGAATTAAAATGAATTTGAGAATGGATTCAAATCCCTTGTTGAACAACCACTGGATTAGGTTGCTAAAGGAGGGTTGAAACTTGCTGGAAAGTTATTCTCCCACTTAATTAAAGGAGGGATCATTAATATTCATTGAAAGCATTAGTATCTCATATTAATATCAGACAATTATTCCATTTTTTAAAATTTAGTTAATTATAATTGCTTGTATTCTTAAATGGAAATCATGATTTAATGTAATGATTTCTCATATTATCCTTTAATATACTTTTTAAAAGGATCTGTTGACACATAGAACTAAAATTAATTTGTAAAGGATTTCTTATTTAATTCTAATTTCATACAACTTTATTAAAATTTTACCGTTTTATAACCAAAGTTTTATTGAGAATAATTCAATAAAACATTATTAATAATTTTCTATCATTTTTCTCTACAGCATTTATTCAAAAATTATATTATGAATCACAATTCAAAGCTTTCTTCAAAATTTAAAATAAAGTAACCTAATTTCTAAAGAAAGTTTACTTGGTCATTATTAATAGTTTTGAATAAATGGCTCAAAATGACCATTAGCTTCTCATTAAAACTGCATTATAAGTTCAGAAATATTTGAAGTTAAATTTAGATAAGTTGTCCATACGCAAGAGATTAATACTTTTTTCTTTTAATAAATTTTCTTTAAACCAGCTCCCCTTAATTATCTGCCTGTTTTATGACATGCTGATAAAATAATATACGCGAATAACGAGAAATAGTGGCTTAAGCAAATTTTTAAATACAGTAAACATATAAAGCAAAATGAAATATTTCGCATTTATTACAATTACTTGTGAAGATGATACAGCCCTAAGTGGCCGTATTACCTACTGATATAGGTTTATGAAAGCACTGTGATTCATGAACTATAAGTGATTTGAGAAAATTTATCTCCTAATATTAAATAGCGCATAAAAACCTAAGAGAATCTAAACTTTACTAGATTTCTTTGATTTTTCACTACCACCTCAAAAAATAACATATCAAAATAACAATGACTATCCTGGTAAACTATGCAAACAGTGATAAGCTCGATGTCAGGAAAAACTATTGCACAAATCCCGTTTGGTGTGAATTCCCATAGCTTCTTCATAACGTTTTTTTTTTTCAAAGTAGTATAGCTAATTCCTGGCCAGCTTTGAAATTATTTCTGAATTCGGGAAGTGGCCTTATTAACCTCAAGTACATTATATAATTAGGATGAATAGGTATCCCCAGAGCATCGATCCAGCCATCAACATTAATTAAATCTTATTTATATATTTAATTTAAAATAAAAATTTGCAACAGATACTTTCTTAGTAAAAATATATTCCTTCAAAGCTTCTTCAAAATCTTGGCTTCAGTGTCTTGATTTTCATTTGAGAATGTTTGTATGTGAACACAATGTCAATTTAATAAAATATCATGTCTTTCATTGATTTCCACCAAGCAGATATTGTTGTAACTCGATATTAGCTTCCGTGAATTTTAAAGAAGTATTAATATTATTATTATGAAGAAACAAATAATTATCTTTTTATATCACTAACGTAAATGAAATTCGATGTAACCTTTAATTATTTGCATCAAACTACAGACTAATTGATACTTATAATCTATATATACCGAATCACGAATATAAGTTGAAACCCGGGATATTGAGTCACCCTATGCATTATTATCCAGGTACAACAGATAAATGTTAAGTAGGTTTTCAAACCTTGAGTAATTTTAATCGAGATTTTCTCAATTACTTTAGTTAACACGTTAACTGTCATGGTAATTTTCAATATTCCAGTCTAAAAAGCTGATTAAGTAGATGTAGATTACAAAGTAGATGTATGATGTTATTTCATTTATACATTTATGATAATTAGTATATATAAATAAACATCAAAATAGCAAGTGTAATATGAATTTGTATAAAAAATGTCAAATTATTTACATTTAAGTTTTGTATTTATTTTAAAACTTTTCCTTCGACTTAATTGCATAACTTGTATTTTGAAGTTGTAATTGCCACAAAATGGAACGTTTTTACCCACAGAAAGAAAGGAAATGTAAATAATTACTATTTATAAATTACTAATTTAGTCAATTATAAAACAAAACAAACAAACAAAAAGCTTTAGTTTAGTTTTCATTAACGTTGTACTAGAAGTAACATGAGGGCTATTGGCAACGGTCCTCGTAATTTTAAACCTCGGTCAAGTGACGAGGACGACACATGAGCTGGCGCCAACTCTCCTGACTTCCACACAACGCCTACGGGAGGACTTTGGGCTCAAAAAGATTTAACGTGCATCAGCCTGGCTACACGGCGAGTCTTTGGCGACCAAGGATCGAACCTGCGACTGAACGAAACCCGCCGGTCATGAATCCGAAACCATGACCACTAGTCTACCGTGGCCACAATCAATCAAAAAAAAAAAAAAACCCGAAACCTGAAACCTAAAAATTCATAATTATAGCTTTATTTCACAACAATATATACTAAAGTATCAGTTAATATGCAGGATAAATTTTACCCAGATATGTCACGGTTGTTTTGTAGGAATAATTAAAACTTTTTGATACCCCCATTTTGATACCCATAGCATTATAGAGTAGGCTTGTTTAAGTTTACTCCAGAATCTTACTTACTGTGTAAGCTGTACTTTTAGAGTTCTCGGAATTGAGTTTATACCCAATTTATAATGAATTTAGTGTAAAGTTTCCTTTGCTGGGACCCTCCATTGCACTTAATGAGAAAATAAATAGTTTGTTTAAATATGATTCATAATCTACACCCGAGTGATATCGTAATTTCAAATCTCGCACCCATTTTAGCTTGGAAGAAAAAGTAGTTTTATCCACTGTCAGGCCGCAGTAAACTCTAAGGGTCGATAACGCACCTGAGTCTGGTAAATGTTTAAAACAGAAAAGGGAGATGCAAGGAATTTGGAGGGGGAAATGAGAGGAGATGTTAGGCTATGCTAAGGGCCACCAAACATTTTTGAACATCGAACCCCAAAAATTTTAAAATTGTTTTATCGACCCCCTCTATAAAAATGAGAAAAAAAGGGAAGAAAACTTATTACCTGTTTCTTCAATAAATTAAAACATTTAAGAGATTGTTAAGTGTTTTTTTTTCTCTCTTTCGATTTTGACAAAATTAAATTTTTACAAAAATCAATGATAAGGATGTGCTTGATAAGTGTTGGCTAGATGAGCAATATTTTGCTCCAAATTTGTTAATTTCAGACTTACTTCGCCTAGGAGCTCCATATTCCATTCATTTCTCTTCTTTGTTAAAATAGAATTCACATGACTGAAGCCAGATGAAACCATACATGAACTTGGGAAGGCAATTAAAAAGGGAAATGACGTATGACAAGTTTTGGATATTTTTGCGTAATATTTATATTCGTACAAAAATAATTCACGGTTAAAATACTAAAAAGTATATTTGCTTCAAGGTCAACTAATAATTTATTGACTTCATCTAGCAAATAACTGTCTTTATTTTCAACACGAGAAGAAAGTGGTGTGGTAGTACATTCTGGAATGTATATATTTTCATTATCTTCAAATTAATTTAAAGTAATCGCTTAATTTTTGGACATAATATGTATGTATTTCCAATTCTACGTCAGTTATATCCAGCTGTCGTAAATTTCAGAAGTATTGAAAATCTTTAAGTAACAATGAAAACTTCAACAAATTTAATTTAACTTGAAAGCTTAAAATAATTGTTAGTGCTGAATTAATCTTTTTCTTGGTGACGTGTTTCAATATATTTGAACTTTAAAAATACGTCGGCCAAATTAGAAATATTGTTTATTATTTTTTTTACAATTTGTCAGTTAAGGCTGGATTAATTTCAGTAAGAAATTCTGCAACTGTTTAAGCAATTCAACATGATTTTGCAAACATGCATCTTTTGACAACTATCGTATTTCGGTGGGTAATAATAATTGGTTTGATAGTTCATCATTTGCCTCGCAAAGCTTATCAAACAGTCGTGATTTAAGAGGTTCAGCTGTAATTTAAACTATCATGTAACAAAAGGGTGCAAGAATCATTTCTCACATATCGGATAATGCGAACCCATCCCGAAACACGCCTACTTTAAAAGGTTAAAAAAAGATAAATAATTATTTTAAAAAATATGCAGGAATGAGAAATTAATTCACAACTGTTACATACTATAGACTGTTCAAGACTGTTACTTACTAAATTGTAATTACAAATGGCATTCCAAACGAAAATTATATATATTTCGTTGCTGTCAATAAATTTGCTATTGAATAGCATTGGTATTCATTCATCACCCTCTAATCACCCCCTTAATCGGGTCGCCCCCTAATTATACTATATCGATCCCCAGAGATCGATATCGACCACTTTGCCGACCCCTGGGCTATACCATCAAAGTCGGGACTCCTTTTGATGTTTAAGGCCAAAAGTGCAATATTTCAAAAGAGCAAAATAAAATACATCTCTAAAAACAACGATCTATAAGACTCATATTATACTACGATGTTTCATAAATTAAATAAACATAATAATTTGGGAATATAAATTTATATTATCATCATCAAGAGAATAATTAATATTTGAATACACTGTAACCCTTTTTTTTAATTTACAAGCATTTTGAATTTATTCAGCGGTATTTTTAGAAACTATATGCGTTCAAGTACATTATGATAAAGATATAATTTAAAGTAATTTATTTTTTATTTTTCAATCTAAGGAATATTTTTTCAAATCAACAAATAAGCTCTAAGAAATCAAAAATTGTAGATCCCATAGTACTGCATATTAATTTAAAAAATTTCCCTTGAAATATTATTTATAGCCTCTTAAATATGGGATCCGAAAACTTGAAGTATAGAAACTTAAGGAACTTGAAATTGATCAATAGATTAAAAATCATTTTTAAAATTTTTCTTAGAAATTTTGCAATTGATGGATTTTATTGTATTGTCATAGAGTTATTTACAATTTTTGTCAGATTTGTCAATTTTTGTCAATAAAGAAATCGCCTTTATTAAGTTAATTAAACTGAAAGTTTATTAAACGTATTAGAGAAAATGCGAATATTTGTTAATTTAAAGTAAATCAAAATAGAGTTTGACATCTTTTAAATACATTTTTCCGAAATTTATAAAATGCTTACTTCTTATTTTGATTTGTCATAATATTTTACCAATTTTTGTTATAAAATAATTTGCTCAGTGGGATGGTTTTGATTTCTAAAACATGTTTAACATGCATTTCAATTCAGCGTCTGAGATTGAGAAATAACAATTTAAATAACTTGGTCTCCAATCCTTGAATTTTTAATTTTTTATAGGTACCCTTTCATATTTTCTTAAAATTTATGCATTTTAAAATTAGGTTTTAGTCTGTCATGTAACATTTCTATTAAAAAATGACACTCGTCCTGAAGAAGTTCACTGAAGACTTTCAGTACTTTGGAACAATAGAGATTCGCATGGAGTGCGGTAGGGATAGAAGATAGATTATATATTGAAGGTGATAATAAATAAATATGTATGACATCAAAATAAAATGTTTTACAGCTTCAGTCTCGTTATTTAATAGCCACACCTCTCATACACATCACATTTAGGGTTTCTCTGACAATTCGTAAAGTCATTTTGTTCAATTCACAACTGGCTTATATTAATCCATATTTCATACGATCGTTTTGCTCAAATACCTCTATTGGACATTTTGACAAATCATATATTATGCAAACTTTCATTTTCTTTCTGTGTGTTTCTCAATTGAAACACCTTTCTAGAATTTGATCATAAACAAACAGTTGGTGCATAAGAAGAGTGCGCATCAAAACTTTATATTTAATTGGTGTTCCCACAAACAGTTTGCGAGAACCTGATTTCCCCCTTTGTTATTGCGCATTGGAAAAAAAATCCAAGATTTACAATTGGACATTTTACATGTGGAGGTTTTTGTAAATCAGAATTCTCTGATGCAACATGGAATGTATTGCTTTTTTTCATGGCAAGAGCATCAACTTTGTTTTTTAATGTGGATATTTGATAATATGAAGTTAATATTTATTTATAGTTATATCTTTCAAAGTGCCATAATATTTCTCTCTAAAGAAATGCATTCCTTAACAGCATTCTCTTAATGCAGTGCCTGACATTTTACTACCTATATTTACATATTTTTCTTTCTTATTTTAACGCAATCCTCACAGATATTTCTTTCAGATAGATAAGTGACAGTTTTCCAGTTGTTATCAGACAACAATGCAGGATAACGAAATTCCAATGATTACGATCTTTCCCACAGGATCAGTGTGGCTTCCATGTCCAGAAGAACCGATGATTCGGTGTAATTGATATCGCATATAACTTCCATTATTTTGTCTTTCAAACCACTTATCAAATTCTGCAAGTTCCCGTTTTGCAACAGAACAATAATGGCTTTCCTTGTGCAGAACTTCAAAATCAATGACATATCCTGTAACTATATCGATAATACAACTAATGTCAGTCAAATTTGTATGGCCCCATGTCAATTAATTATCATCAAAAGAAAAACTTTGGTAGGCAAATGGGACTTCAACAGGAGCTTTGTATACATTTACTACTTCTCTTAGCACGGTCATTGTAGCAACACCATTGGTTTATTGAAAAAGATATGTACATTTTCTGTATATCCTTAGTGAATCAGACAAGATATTAATGACCATACAAATTTCTTTTAATTGCCGAATGGCCTTTTCCATTGTTACAAAATGCTTGAGTGACCAGTAAATTGATGTCTGGAATAATATTTATTAGTCTTTCATTTGTGTGTGATATTTCTACAGTTCAAAAAATTTAAATGACAAGAACTGCAGCTTAAATTTAAAGTGTAGGAAAATCTTAACTTCTTTCCCAAGTTCAAGCTTAAAGTTTTTTTTTTTTTTTTTTTCACATTCTGGGCCTTTCAGCATGAAAAACATTTTCTTGATTAGTAAGATGTTCATATAAGATATAAGTTCATATTCTGATATAAGAAACTGCAATTGTTTTATTTTTATGGCATCAGACTTTTTTATTTTTATGGCCTTATGACAGTGAAAATACAACACCATGAACGTGTATTCAGAATAATATATGCAAACTGCAGTGTAGTCGCAGTGCATCGAGTTATGCAATTGATCAACTGATGCGAAGAGCTTTACATTCTGGAACAAATGAAGCGAGATATAAGGACAGGAATCTGTAAAATAGACAAAATAATCTTCTTGCAAATTATTTTCCTGTCGCTGAGGTATCGTTTAGTACTGAGAATGACCGGACGCCGAAGACTAAGGAACTTCCAGCAGACAGACAAGTATACTAGGTTTTTTTTCTAATTAGACTGAAAAGAGCAGGTTAGTTCTTGCCCCAAATCGTTGCAGATAGGTACTTACAAGCGTCCACCATACACACGCTGTGTCAAAGATGGTTGGAAAAATATAATGTGACACGTCACAGGGATGGTAGTAGTGCCTGAGTGACGTCAGAAAGCGTGGACCAACGCGTCCTCAGGCTTGCGTTGGAGACTCTGCAGGCCACTTCCGTCGACATTTTGAGGCAGGTGCAGGACACTCTTGATGCTACCATATTGAACAAAATAATTATTTGCCTATTGGCATTCGGGTACCTACATTCTAAGATAGCTGTCATTGAGTCAAAAGTAAAGGTGTCTCCATTTGCGATGGTGACGGTATAGAGCCACGTGGAATTAGGTGTGGCAGGATTTGATGTTTACAGAAGAATCATGTTTTAATTTAAGCAATGACAGCCGCCTTGTATGAGCCTAGCAAAGACCTCGTGACAGGTCAAATCTGGCCATAACAATGGAATTCCATAACTCGCGACCACATGACATTAGGGTTTGGTCACAACTAGTCGGTATTGATTGTAGTATGACGGTCCAGCGATACGTGGATGATGTGCTCCATCCGGTAGAATCAGCTTGATATCTATACTACAAGCAGAACACGAGATATCAAAAATAAATCGCTGGCAAGGAAAGTTGCGGTAATAAAAATTACTATTAATACGTTGAAGTATGATTAAAATAAAATAAAAAAATATTTTTCTGAAAGTTTTTATAAGAAAATTGAGCAAAATTATTGACATCTCTAATAAAGGGTGGGGTTTACTCCAAAAAACGTTTTGCTTACATTTTTCAATTTAATTTTTTTCAAATTTGTCACATGTTATTATATATATAAAAAAGTGATATATCAATCGAAAGATAATAATTTAAAGCATGTAACTAAATAAAAACTTTAAAAAACTAATTTTGGTGAATTTTAGTTTATAGAGTCCCCTAAAATGGCTTATATTTATAAATATATATATATATATAATATATATATATATATATATATATATATATATATATATATATATATATATATATATATAGAATATTCTAGGTTTAGGCATTATTCAGCTATGTGAGAGCTCTTGGTCATCTTCGGTTGTGTTGGTAAAGATGAAATAGAAAAAAAGATGGAAGTTGACACTTTTGTGAAGTTTACAACCTCTTTGATCTTATCACTGAAAAGGATATGTTCCGTCTACAACGCATAAGCGATACACTAGATTATTTAAAAGGTGCTAAATTTTTCTTGTCCATGGACCGCTAAGCTGGTTACTAAAAAATGAGGTAGATGATGATGACCGTGAAAAGACAGCGTTTATCAACCCAGAAGGACTGTACGAGTTTCAAAATATGTATTTTGGTTCAATGTTATCCCTCGAAACATTTTAAAGAATGATGAATAATGTACTGTAGGATTTAAAATGGCAATGTGCCTCTGTTACCAACACGATATCATTGTGTTTTCCAAAACCTTCGAGAAATAATTAGAAAGGTTAAGTAAGTTCTGAGTTGCATTTTAGAAGCTGGGCACATTCTGAATTAGAAAAAATACTACTTTCCCCCCCGAGAAATCAAATGTTTGGGCCATGTTGTTTCAGAACACAGTGTTCGGCCTGATACTGAACAAGTGTCATCTGCTATCCAACTGAAAAGAATTTACATGATTACAGAAGCATCTTAAAATTTTGTTCTGATTACCACCGTTTCATCAATTATTTTTGCTATCAGGCTCAAGAACTTAAGGTGCTATATGATATTCGAGCTTATATGATTAGCATGTTGACTAGATATCAAGTATTAGTCAAACTTATCAGATATATTACTTTTATTTGATACATTCGTAATTTTTTAGTCCATGCAAAATGCTAAAAATGAAACAAGATTTTATTGTATTCATTGCTTAAGTATGATAGGATGTGGAGTAATATAGGCTAATATCCCTTAAGTATAAGAAAAATATTATGAAAATATTAATAAAGCATTATATAATAATTATTTATCTATTAAAATAATCATAGAATTTTTAAAAATTTATTCTATTTTTGTGAAATGTTTTCATGTTCCTTAAAAAATAATAAATAATCTTTTAGTTTTAAATTTTTAGAAAGATATATATCATAACTTAGAGTCGCGTATTGCGTAAATTAAACATTTTCAAACAAAACAAATACAAAAGAAGGTAACAGCTATACCATATTACTAAAATATTTTCTAGAAGCAAGTACGTTAAAACAATAAATTAATAGCTTTTGTATAGATGTATAGTCGCATGTCTTAGTGTGAAGACTTTATCTGTGGTCTCATTATTGCAACTTATATATTTAACTGTATCAGTGAAACCATATAATAAAAATAATACCTCATGTTATCAAAATTGTTCAACGAAATATGTAAAAGAAAAAAAACTTTAAGAACAATATGTAGATCTTTATTACTAAACATTTTACTTTTCAGATTAACGCCCTTTTAATGCACACAAAAAATCATTGTACTCCAAATATTTTGTGATCAATTTGATTTGATTTTTTAATAACATTACATTATAAAGAAATAGGAAGGTTGTTGGCGACGAACTTCATAAATTTCACCCTCTGTCAAGCAATGAGGACAAACTTCACTCACCCAACTTCCTCATCAACATGAAGACTTAGAATTTCGACAGATTGAAAAGCCGGTTTTCAATTGAACAGAACTCGAACTCACAACTCAACCCCGGCTATGAGTTTGCTTCATCACCACGTAGCTACTGCAGCTCTTATGTGATTAAATATTATCTAGTGTGATATAAAAAATAATTTCCAACTTAACTGATCACGTTTCAAAACTCCTGAGTAAATTTTAAGTACAACAAATTAAAGCTAAGCATTTAATTAATTCATGCATTCCAATGAAAATAACATGTAATACTTTTTTTAAATTAAATCTTTCTATGAATCCTTAATCTTAAATAAAAAAAATATTAATTTGTGTTTTAATTTTTTAATATATTTTTTTTTGTTTTTAAAAGAAGCTTATATCTTAAATTGAAAAGGTTCTAGTAAGCAATGGTTTTGAAATGTCAGTTTAAAAAATGTAAAAAAGTGGGTACTACTTTTCAAAATTTTTGGCTCTTTCTTTTTTTTTCCATTTCTTTTTTTATTAAAAATGAATTAGTTTTAAATTTTATTTTGGTCTTTTGTTTATTATTGATTCGTGAGTTAAGAGATTTTTTTAAAAAAAAATGTATGATATTCTTCGAAACAGTTCTGGTCAATACAAGGAGCCACATTACATGTCGTTCATATAATAGTTGTTCTTTTTAGTATATTCTTTTTGCACAATATGCGCACCATCTGCTTTCTTTCGTGAATTGGCCAACGAGAACATTTATCTTCATTTGTCTTTATTTTTCAATTACTTATGTCTTTGCACTTTTATGATTTATTTTTCCTATCAGAGATGTTATTAAATTCATTCTAAATTCTTTTAAACTGAATTTTGACGAAGTTTGGCACACTTAAATATCAGAAACGCATTCAAAACAGCAATATCGATGACAATAAAAAATAATTTTTTGCCCATTTCTTAGTTCATCTAGCAAAAGTGTAGGTGGGTGCCATGCGGTCTCCTAAATCAACATATCTTAATGTTGTAATCTGCCACAATTTTTTGCTTGATAGTGGCTTTTTATTTTTTACATTCAGCAACGTCACCGTCATTTTTTTTTTTAATATATTTTTTGTTCTTCAATGATAAATTCATTCTGGGAGCTGTGCATATTGTTCAGTATTCTGTTATCTTTCCAGCACAAGGCTGTCATTCCTTTGCAAAATTTCACGGCAAGATCGCCTTGTTTCTTTCCAGAAGCCAGATCTTTTGGGAAATGTTTTCTGTTAAATCGTACAGTTCCACAAGAGTTAATCTTTTTTTCTTTTAAAAGGTCACGAAAAAGTTCTGGTAATAAAAAGAAATTATACTTAAAAGATTTTATGGCATTTATCTTTTATACACTCTGTCATTGTATATTCAATATTATAGGATGCAGATGTTGAAATGCTTTCTTTTTTTATCTTAACCTAAATATACTCTCATATCATAATTATAACCTGTGGCATCTGCAATTTTGTACATTTTCAATCTCCCACTGTTTGCATTTTTTTTTTTTTTTGGAATATATTGTTTGTATAATACTCGTCCTTTAAATCAACCTTTAATCCAACTTTACCTAAAAATGGTAATTCATTTATCGTTTCCGAGCCTCCTACTTCTTTCCAAGAAAATAAGCTTTGTACTTTCTCATTAAAATTAGATGATACATCTAAATCAACCTCTTAAATATCTTCGAAAATACTATTTACTAATTCGTTTCCAAATTCTGAATCACTATCATCTCTCAAAATTTTCTTTATCTAAATCTTTCATCAAATTCTCGAAGTCTCTTACTGTGAGAGATTTTCAAGGCATTCTTAAAATTAGAAGAAAAAAGATGAGAAAAAATCTGTCGTTCATTGACAACGTAAAGTCATCGAAGGGAGTATTTTTTTGAATCTGGTTGCTCCTAAAGGTTGGCAATGTTTAGGAAATTCGCACACAGCTGATTACATTGGCGAAAAATATCCCCACGAATTATGGACAATAGAAGCAAAGTCGTAAAAGGGGTCTGCTGCAAAAAAGGGGGAAAGAATTGTCTCTAGATAGCTTGGTACAGAAGTTGTACCACAACCGAAGCAAGTGACAAAAAAAAGCTTTTACCACCGAGTTTTAAGGGTTAAGATGTCGGTTAAGCAGATGATGAAAAACGGCTAACAACAAGCTGATGCTGCTAAGCGTCTTCATGTGTCTGATTATTGTGATCAAAACATCCTAGGATCATTTTAAATCCAAAAATCTAGTAACAAGAGGTTCTGCTCTAGGCAACCTCTGCTCAAGACAGTTTTTAACTCTTTGGATCCGAAGAAGAAGGAACACTACGGTGATTTAGCTTATTTTAGATAAGAGTTCCATAACAAAGACGACAATGTCTTTCATGGTGCTCAGACATCTTCACAATCAAAGATTATTATAAGGAATACCTTTGGTGTATGTCCATCATAATTGTCGGTTCAGAAATACTCATATACGTTGACCAAGAGAATACGTTACTTCAACCAGATTAGAATGAGCTTCTGTGCTCTTCACAGACGAGTCCATTTATTTTTGGAGATGTATTCAAGTCATGCGCTGATTTGGAGAGAATAAGGCAACAGATACTACCTATCTAATATTGTTGAAAAAATCAGCTATAAAGTAGGCAGAATTGTGGTTTTGGCTCAAAATTCCCTGGGTGGACACGTGTGCATCATGGAGAAACTCTGACTGCTTTGAAATTTTGGGGCGAGATTCTTATTCAATATGTCACATTGCATACTTATTTTATTGGTGATGAATTCCTCCTAGTGAATGGTGATACCTGATCTCACCGTTTTAGACTTATTAATAAAAACTTGAAGATCAAGATTTGGACCGAATTGAATAGCGAATTGAATAACTTGATCTCCAGGTTTCAGTTAGACAGACCATTTTAAGAAATACCTCAGTTGACAGATGGTTTCAACAAATCAGTATCCGAACCCTTTAAAAAACTAAAATAAGGTTTGTTTCATGTATGGGAGCTGATTCCAATTCCAGCATCCGACAAATAAATATACACAAAGGAAACTCAATTTCTCCAAAGTATTATAAGTAGAAGCGGAGACATTCCTCTTTAGAACCAATCTATTTAATTTTTTTTCCATTAAAACTATGATTTGTTTTTTATCCAACTATGGATTTTTACATAATATGTAATTCTATATTTGTATATCAAGCTTTATGTTAAAATTATGTAAAATTAAAAAAACTGTTTAATAATACTGTAGAAACTGTTTAACTTTCCTTTTAAATTAGACAAATAAGACTGGTTGTATCTGAATTGGAGTCTAATGTACATTATCCTATTATCAACTAAATAGCACAACTACATTTTAACTAGTAATCACGATTACATTAATTCTAAATAATATCACAGAATTCAACTTTGAGGTTGGTTATGCAAATAGTCTATTCACGGGATTGAGTCTTGATTCCACAAAATATTATAGTGCAGAATAACAGGAATTTCAGCCCCCTCATGAAATCAGACTCTCTAAGGCGTCACGTTACTTGATAGGAGATAAAGAAATTGAGAGGTATTACTCAGGTGTTGTCGTCGTCATTTACTGGTGTTCAGAATTACAAATAATGTTATCAATGTATCTCTTGTTGCCTTAGTGCCTGGTTATTAATATCTTACAAACATTCAATATTAAATACATGAGTTTAATTTTTATTTGCTACTATTTGGAAAAACCTTTTTAAGAGGGCTGTAAAAAATGACCAAAATGTTTCACCTTCCTAACCTTGCTTTCCAGAGTCACAGAAGTATCACGATAGCTCAGTAGTCATGGATGGGGCTTGCGAAATTCAAAATTACCTTCACGTTGAGTCCTGTTTCAAAATATAGGCACCTCACATGGAACAAGGGAAACTATTGCGCGTTAAAATAGAAATGATTTAATGTCCTCACTTGAAATGGTGTAGAAATCAGAAAAAGGATTGGCATCTAGCTCTGAGCGTGTTTTAATATCATGAGGTTCATCACCAATCGCCTTTCTGTAGCTGCGGAGCAGTGGTTCTCAACCGGATCGTTAATACCCACGAATGGGTGTTGTAAAAAATCTAAGAGGTGTTTAGGGTCCAACGTTAATTTAGACCAACTGTCGCTAGCCCTCACCCCTTTGACTCGAAAGTACGATCTGACATGTTTCAACAAATAGATCTAAATGTCTTTTCAACAAGATCAATCCCCATTAAAAGTATATATTGTTACATTATAGCTTTATTCCCTATACATTTTTAATTGACATGAAGTCACAGCATGCACAGTGCACCAAAGCGTGTGTGTGATTATGTTCTGGCCGACCAAAAAAGCCGATATTTAAAAGTTTGGACAGGTCCCAAATAAAGTTTCAAGTGAACACACCACCAGGTATTTCAAAGTGTATTATTATACCTATTACGTTTTTCTTACTTTCCTTATTAAACCTATATTATTGCTTTTAATTCCCTAGAATAAGATACATTCGGAACAGTGAAAAAAAAAAGGGGGGGGGGGAGAAATAATTTTGCGTGTTTTCTTTGCTTTCTGATTTTCACCAGTATTTTTAAATATTTATTAAAGATCTGAAAATTTATAACTGCTTAAATGATTTTAAGATAGGGAGTAGGAGTGCTTTTTTCTGGAAAGGAGGTCCTTTTTGAAAAAGAAGTGATAAGACAGAAAGGGATGGGAATTTATGAACTATACAGACCTTTATTTCCATCTACACTATTATCAGACACATGATAACATTTTACTTGTTCGGGAAGTCTACATTTAAAATTGGGTAGATTTAATAGGTTGTCTCTTCAACTATTTCACATTGTATTAAGCAGAAAGGAAATTGTACAGCAAGCCACAGCACAAACATTATCTAAAACCTGAATAATTAGAATGAAACCTCAAAAATATAGCAACCAAACAAATATTCCGATTACTCAAAAATACTTACGAATCTGCCTTTGTCGTAACTGAGAGACAAAATACGGACAATGTAGATGACTTTCATTTTATAATATCAAAAATTAAATTCACAACTAACACTCCTTCTGCTAGGAAGGTAAGTTGGGGAAACAGCCTCCCTCCCTACGGTTGAACTTGCAGGTAGCAAAAAAAAAATGTTATCGTGTATCTCAGGGAAACATCAAGTGTTAAAAGGCGGACCTCTATTATTTCAGTGACGACTACTCAGGATGCATCGTATGAAATAGTAAGATGGGTGACTTTGACGGTATGCGTTAGGGACACTAAGCGTTACTGGCAATTTACCATTATCAATGAATTTGATTACGTTCTTATGTAAGATCCCCACTTTGATCACCCAGGATAATGAAATCAAACGCATTAAGCGGGAAAAGATGATATCGTTTGATATAGACCTGGCCTAAATGAAGAGCAGCAAAGTATATTGTCTTTTCCAGGAATTGTATGCTTTATTATCTGAAAAATCGTGTCTCACTCACGTTCCTTGCCATGAAATCAATACTAGAAATACAATGTATAGCAAAAAAAAACGACGCACCAAGAAGGAGTTGTCCTATTACAATAAAAGTTGCTGGTTAGCAGAACATACATAGAAAAACAAATTGTTAAAATTTCAAAACAGTTGAATGATTTACTTCAGGGTTTGGCCTATACAAAGCGATGAAGTCAATAAAGCGCTGTTCAGCCTCTGGCCTGGATGTTCCCCTGTGTGGCATAGACTGATACAGTTCCAAAATGATGTCCTGCAGAATTACGTGCCAAATTGTCTCCAGCTGTTGCGCTAAATCATTAACATTCCGGAATGATTGCAATCGCCTTCCCATAACGCCCAAAATCTGCTCTATGGGCGAGGATCAGGCTACCTAGCTGGCCAAGGAATTGTAAGAATCGCTTGCAGACAATTCATAGCAACACGTGCCGTGTGCGGCCGGGCATTATTTTTTTTGAAAAGTACGTACCGAGTGTCGCGAAAGGAACAGTAACACAATCGGTCTTAGAATGTCGTCTATGTACAGCTGTGCTGTCAGTGTACCAGAAATGACTACCAAAGGGGGTGGACTATCAAAGGAGATGGCACCCCAAACCATAAAGCCCTATTGCAGGCTTGCGAGGCATGCGATAGTAATGGGAGGGATTTTCATGCAGCCCTGGACGTCAGGACACAGTTGGAAATATGACTCGTCACTAAAAACTATACGTCACCAGTCAGCGCAGTTCCAAATCAATCGAGCTCAACAACATTGTAATCAGTCTTGACGGTATTTAGGCGTGAGAGGTAAGCGGCGTAAAGGTCAGCGCAAGTGCAAATTCCGCTTTCTTTGTCTTCTATTGAGGGTCATGTAGGATGTCTGCAGTCACACGTGACCTGGCTACACGGTGGATAGATGATAACTACGAATCCAGTGCTGTAATATGCTCTGACAATCTCTCTGTCTTCCTGCTCTGTTGTGGTCCTCCGTCAACCGCTACTATTTTGACGCTGATATCTACAGTTATTGAACCATTCTTGCCAGTATCGACTAATTGCCACATCGCTTTGAACGTAATTATTTAAATACCTTTCAGCCTAACATACAAATAATAAAATTAATAACATCGTTCTCATTCACCAGGTTGATAGCCAAGCCACCGCGATTAATTTTGTTTATGTGGTTGTTTTGATTGATAAGTTCTTTTTGATGAGTTCTGAGGTAACTTTGTTTTTAACCAAGATAAAAAATTTCATCAGATGGGGGCGTACAATTACGACTCTTTGAGGTCTAGGTTGTTGAAGGAAGGAATCTGAGGTAGAAGTAGGGTTTACCAATATCTATGCATATGTTGGTTTCATGGAGTTGAGTACCGTTTCAGATTCTTCCTTGAGAATTTGAATAATAGTATAAAGTTGTCTGTTAGTTTCCTGTAGGCCTTGAATATTATCGATAATTTGTTCTTTAATATTGTGAGTAAGAACATCGAATCTTCTACGGGCTTCTGTAAGGCATCCATTCAGTTCAGCATTATTCATTTCAAGTTCGATAATCCGGGTGGGTGGAATATTCATTCAGATTAATTTTGTAGCCATTTTCCTCCTCAGGTTGCGAAACATAGGTTTCACGATTACTTCTATCTTTTTGTAAAATTTCATTAAATACCTTGAAAAAAGACGTGATGTTGCTGAATATTTATGATCTGTTAGTCTTTATTTTTTTTATCTCCACAATTGCGCAAGAATGTTCCAAAATCAATTAGTTTATCATATACAAACTTGTATTCTTCAGAAGTCTGATCGGTTGGAACAAGTTCCAGAAGTAAGCTGATTTCAGGGAAACTCTCAAGAATATTTTGATATTTCAATTACAGAAATCCAAGGACATCGCCAACTCTGTCAGTTTTATCCATAAATAATTTTATAAGAAATTTAACACTCTTACACAGGAAATCCAGCAGGTAGTTGCAGTAAAAGTAAATCCAAATAATGCAAGAGATGTAATATTCAACACTCACAGAGAAATAAATAAATAAAAGTCGGTGATGGTAAACAGCAAGCAGGAGCTCGAATATGAGCACGCAATGACTTGAGAAGCCAAGCCAGAAACTCTAGTAGAGGCCCCGGCGAGAAATACAAGAGTTAACCGAAGGAAGGGGTAAGCAAATAAAACGTCTGCCCTGCTCAATAGCTGAGAAGGAAGGGCTATTGGCGATGGACCTAGTAATTTTGTACCTCAGTCAAGTGACGATAATTATACCTGAGCTGGCACCTCCCTCTCCTAACTTCCACACCACGCCAACGGGAGGACTTTAGGTCCAAACAGATTAAACATGATTTAGCCCCGGCTACATGGTGGGTCTTTGGTGGCATCAAGGCTAGAACCCGCGACTCCGCGAAAACCGATAGCCGCGAGTCTGCGGCCATGACCATTAGGCTACCACAACCGCGTATCTTCAGTAATGAGCTCCATTTTAAATTGAAACCTGACGATCATTTTTGACACAATTGGATATACCCGGGACAGTTTTGGGATTTTACCATTAATGTTAAACAGACCAACTACAAGAAACTATGACTTTTAAGTTTTTCTTTTGATAACTGGGTTTCTTTGGTAGTCATCTATGGACCACCTAAAGTGAAGAAATTACTTAACTAAGCTATATGACCTGCTAAGTTACTTTTCATTCGATTGCCCAACTTACTTGCATTTTATAAGATAATGACCTGCATCATTCGTCAAACTTTTAGTTTAATTGTTTTCGTTCTTGTCTAATCTATATCACAAGATGCTTCTTTCCGGAGAGAGACCTAAATTTTTTTTCAGAATTTCTGATCAAATTCTCTTCTATTTTAGAAATAAATTATTTTGGGAGGCTAGAAGAAGCCTTTCTGTCAATTTGCATTATTTACAGAATAGGCGTTTTGTTAGTGTGGGTCAATAATCACTATTTAATCCATACGCAAAAACGAAATTTTGTTATATTCATGAGAGTTAAAATCGGGTGAAATAAACAAAGCAGAACTTTTTTCTATAAAAGTATCAAATGGTTCTCATCCAGAAACTGTTTTGTATAGATATATTTTTCTAGTAGCTTTCAGAAAACAATTCATAAACATATATTATACTTGCTAACACTAGGAGATTTCCAATAAACTAATAAATCACGAGTAGATAAAAAATGGCAATCTTGTAATGTTTTATATATGTAGAAAAGAGTGTGTATGTACACTCTGTACTAATAAAACAACTATTTAAGGTTTGAACTGAGAGAAAATGTAATTTTCAGTAATTATTTTTCAACTAAGAAACAGATTATATTTAGAATAATAGTCACAATCGTTGTTTTTACTCAAAATTTCCTATCGTCGTTCGTTTCTGTTCATATCATTCATAAAATATTTTCCAATCATCCATAAGATTTAGCAGTGTCTAAATTTCAACTTAAATCTACTAAGATCATACATAACATTATTACACGTTTAAATTAATGAAGGGGGTATACAATTTCTACTGTTTACAGAGATGCAGGAAAAATTGAATCAATAAAAAACTTTAAGAAAAATCTCTAGTAATTATACGATAACTTGACATAAATGTTGAAAGAACTAGTAAAATTACATTTTATCTTACCAACTGATAAGAGGTTAATCTTTTCATAGTATAAAATGGGTTATGAAATAAAAAGATATCTAATTTATGAATGTCTTTTAATTAATGTTTTGATTCTTTTGGAGAAATGTACTTTTCATTGCCATTACAAGAGCATTGAAATCGGTACGGTTTCTACTCAATCTACAGCAGGAAGGATTGGATACAAATGATCCTGTGGGGTTTATTTTTTGACTAAACTCTTTCGAAATGGTACCGTGTTTCGAAATTCTGGTAGTGGATCCGGAAAGAAATAAAAACTAGATATGACTGATGTTATTTTTCAACCACTTCTTAAAAACAAAAAAAAATTCAACAATTTCTATTATAGGTCTTAGGCTGTAGAGGGCCAACGAGCTGCGAAATTGTTTATATTTATTTAGATGTATGAACTTATGTCCTTGAATTTTCATGGGATATATACTACTAAACACAAGGTGAGTTCAAGATTGTTCGTAATGGCTTTTTTTATTTTTATCTCACATCACCCAAAAAGAATCTTAAAATAACTCAATATTGAGGTTTCAACACTCAAATTAATGTACAAATAAAGTGCGAGAAAATACAGAGTAATTAAAAGATTTTTTTTCTCGGGAATTCAAAGTTTACATTAATTATTTAACATAATTAACCATTTGTAGAGTAAAATAATTTAAAAACATGACATTATCTTGAAAATATTAGCCATCGTAACAGTTTCCAAATAATCAGGAGGTTACTTTTCTAACAAAAGTTAACTTAGTTTAGTTATACAATATTAAAAATAACGTGTCTAAAAATTATTTCAAACAGAGAAAATAGTCTTTTATTCAAGTGCAACATGATTATGTTTTGTAAAATATATTTCAGTGGTGCATTTCGTTTCGTTTCATAAAATGTGCAAAACTTCAAAAGAAGGAAAAATATTTAAAATGGAATAACAATGTGAGTTTTGAGCTACCAGATAAAAAAATTTATTACAAGATTCATTTCTTTATAAAAGTTGACAACTGTTGTATTACACGAAGTGACATAATTGTAAAAATTTCAGCGAATTCACTAAAATATAAGACATCTCTTCTAGTCGAATGTTTGGTACTTATCGTAGATTTTTTTTTGTATTAAAAATATATCAGGATGTTCCTGGATGAAAATGATAGTGATATTTTGGACTTTTTTTAAAATTTCTATAAGCTTAAATCTATTTGGAAGTGTGTTGGACATTTGGATTAGAGAAATTGCTATGAGATTTGTATGAAAAAAATATTATAAAGTTGCGACTTCTTATTGATGAAGTGGAAAATGTGTAGTAAAATCAATGCAAAACTGTATTCAAAATGCATTTCTGCTGCTTAAGACACGTATCTATAAGCATTATACACTGGTGTGCAAACCTTAGGCAACAACTGTTTTTATTTGCCATAACTACACGAGAAATCATCTGAGAGACATGAAATTCAAAACTGAGAGACAGCATTTTATATTTGATGACGAAAGAATAGTTGCGCAAAAATGAATACAATGCATATAGAATGAAAAAAAACAAAAAAAGGCTTTATTGAACTAATAGTATCGTTACACATGATTGTCTGTCCAAGAGGAATAACAACAAACAGATGTCTCTTAGAATGGGATATGCCCTCCCCTTACAAGAAAGGTTGCTTCGCACCGTCTCTCCATACGCAACACCAGATTGTCCTACAGTTCTTGACGTGAGTGCCCATTTCTTAATCAGCATCTGTTTCAGTTGTTGGGTGTTCCCTGGAGGATAAAATTTTGGCACAAGGCGTCTCCCCCAAAGCATCCCACACATGTTCTATGGGATTTAAATCAGGGAAGAACGATAGCCAATCCATTCGAAGGATGTCTTCACTTTCCAGTAGCTTTTGAACATCAGAATCCGGTGTAGCCCTGCATTGTCATCCATAAAAACGAAGTCTGGTCCAACAGCACCTCGGAACAGACACACATGGAGAATGATCGATCCATTCCTTACAATAGCGATCTCCGGGTACAGAACCTTTGTTGAAAACGTAGAGCCTAGTCCGCCAGTTCACAAGAATGCCTTGACAACTCCTGGATTAACTCAACAGTATTTTTCCGTGATTTTATAGGGATGAAACAATGTCCCGACCTCTTTCCAAATCAACCGGCGTTAAGAATTGCTTGCGGCACTGAAATGACTTTCATCCTTAAAGTGGACACGACTCCATTAATGAGATATCCAGTTTCTGTGCTTCTTACTCCACTCTAAGCGATGCCGCTAACTTTCAAAGGGATACAGAATTCAGGATGGCGTACGAATAGGTCATCTTTGTGAAAGCATTTGGTCATAGTAAACCACGACACTTGTCGCTCTATTTCTGTACACAGTTGCTGAGCAACGTCACTTGCTGCCTGGAATCTGGCTCTTTCTGCCTGCAGAACGAGATTTCGGCTTTCTTAGGGCAGCCACCAACAACCTTTCTAACAGCTGAAGTGGAAGGCTTTCCAAGCGTGTGAATTGATACTTTTGCTGATTCTGAACTTTTCAGCTACACTGGTCAAACTACGCCCCTCCTCCAGGTTTCTGATCATTCTTCCACGAATGAAGTCGTCCAGGTGATTGCTTCTAGGCATCATATTTCATGAAAGAGCTTATTTGTACTTGAAGCGAATGTCCTTTATTGTGTCTCCGTTCTTCCATTTATTGTAGTCTTGAACTGCACTAGCCAACCGCATGTGTTTTGATGTTAATTACATAATAATTATTAAAAGTAATATCGTCATCACGTCACCTATGACGTTTTGTTCCTGACATTTGCATACTCATCACCTTTCAACTGAATTACATGTTCATTGTGGAAATAACCCCTTTTTTGCAATTTCATGACTATCTGTTAAAAATTTGCATTGTTGCTTAAGTCTTGCTCACCAGTATATATTGTTACGAACATCATGTGACACTTTTCTACAAAGAATCTCAGATGAAGGAATGGAGACATCTACAGAGACTTCATTCTTCGGAGATTTCATTCTATTTTAATGTTTCTGTTATATGAAGTAAATGAAATGGTGATACATTTAATGCTTCTTTATTCCACGCTGGAAACAACGCTATAGCTATTGTTGAACGGAACTCGAAATTTAAGAGTAACAGTATATTACTTTTAATAATTATTAAGTAAATAACATCACCTAATTTTATTATAAATACTCACAGATACTACCCGGTTTAATATTCACTTATTTTTTAAATGTATTTGTTTTGGTTTATTTGTTTGGGGAAAAAATGTATTTTGATTTTTCTATTTAGTAGATACTTTGCATTATTTATAATGCAAAAAGGACCAGATTTTAGTGTTTGAAGGAAAGGGAAGAGGAAGCAAAAGGAGACGAGTTTTTTTAAAAAAATTCACAGTTAAGAAAAATTGTCATTGTCAATAAAACTAAAAAAAAATATGGAAAGAGTTTCCCATAAAAGTATTTATTTAAGTATAACATATGGTTATAACGTAGAAAACAATATTAAAGCAGGACATCTTTTCGGTTTAGCAACTTACATTCCTTCTTATCTCATCCTCTCATTCACATATATTCATATTCACTTCAACTTCAGGAATCTTCTTTTTATATAACCCCACCGTGGCATCTGACTGGATTAATTTGTATGCTTCAGATTTGATGTTATGGTGATAGAGTTACAGGGGACTTTGCTTTACCGTCTTTCAACAAAAACACTGATTCATACATTCCTTCCATTGCACATGTCCCTCTGTATATAATGTGCCAATTTCTTGAGCTGATACTTATTTTGATATTAGTTATGTAAACTCTAAGCTAAACTGTAGAGAATCCTTTGTGATATTCTCCCATTCGTCTTTCAAAATAATTTTGAATTGCAGGGTGGTTAGAGAAGGACGATTTACGGAAGAAAGGACGATTTTATATTTACGGAGCCTTCAGCACCATTTCGAGAAGCTATTCCGCCTTTAATGAACTTTTAATCCGTACAATAACACTACTACACACATTTTCTAAGGTAACTTCAGCAATACTTTGCCCTTCTTTAAGACGTCCAAAACTTCGACTACGACGGTATGCACTCAAAATATATCTTATACAGTTACCGAACTCAATACTTGCCACAAAACCTGAACCTTTATAATACTTTCTTCATAACCACGCAATGCGGACTATGTTATATTTTTTTAAACTTCTAATAGTTCAAATTTAGAATAAATAAGAAAACCTACGTACTGCTTTTTGAAATTTTGATCTTCAATTCCATCTATATTCATTTGTCTATTTTTGTGACTTCAGAGTGGCTTAAAATATAATTTAATTTGTTAATTAAATAAAATACAATTTGTTTCTAAGCAGGTATCTAGTGTTAAATTTCCGGTTGTATGAATCTGGGGAAACAATTTTAGGAATGTAAGAACACCGATGCGTGACGGAATCTTATTACCCGTCCCATCTGTCATCTTAAATGCTTATCTAATCATAAAATCTAAATTTCAACTGAAATCAATCATAGACAAAGTAATTAAAGTAGTAAATTATTTTTAAAAATCGAGTTTATTAATCATTTAATAAGGAGAATGATCTCCAACAGTTTAATGTCTTGTTCGCGAGTACAAACAACATCTGTAATATATCAAGGAATGCGGGCTTACTGCAATAAAAAGCGAGTACATACTTCATCTATTCAATCAACCAGGTATAGCTAGGTCCTAATCTCAACAAATCAAGCAGACACACAAGACTTTTGAGCACATCGCACTACATTTTTTCCTATTACTGAAACCTTATCATTATCCCTCAATTTAATTCTCTGTTGCCTTTATAAGCTTTGATTATATCCATTCATTCCCGTTTTTAAGCTAATTTAATTTGCTTCATCACGTTTCATTTGATTTAGAAGAAGTTGGGAACTTAATTATAAACTCAGAAAGAAACTCCAGATGTGAAGAGAAAATGGTGCTGAGTTTTTCTTAACTAAAATATAATTTATTTAAACACAACATAAATGACGAAAATAGGATCTAAGCAATAACATCTATTTCAGTTAAACAACTCTTATATTCTCATACTCGTATTCATACATATCTGTATTCACATTGTCATATATTTTTGAACTTCTGAAATCTTCTTTTTATATAGTCATGCTGTAGCATCTAATTGGATCACCTTCTATGCATTGGATTTGACGTCATGGAAAGAGATCTCCTTTGAATTTGCTTCACCTACTTTCAACATTCGTCCCTTTGGGAATACCAGGAATCTTACAATAAAAATTTTTAATCGATCTTTAGATTGATGCTTCGTAAATAAATCTGCTAAATTTAATTTATTTCCTACAAACTCTAATTTAAACTATCATACATATAGAAGATTTCTAATAAAACGTAACTTTATATCAATACTCATCGTTTTAGAATTTTCCGTCTTATTTTGACAAACATATGAAGCAGATTTATTGTCACAAACAAAGTGGGTTTTAATTTAGGAAATAACCTAATTCCATTTAAAATATCATTAAGCCACAACATTTCTTTGATATTGTCAGCAAGATACACAATCTTTGCATTCATAGAGCAAAGGGCCATGCACTTCCGCTTACTTGGTTTTCATGAAAAAAGAATGTCATATATGCATATCAATCATCCACTAGTTGAATGTCTTCCAGTCAAGTTGGATCCACAACTTGAATCAGAATAAGCAGTCAAATTACAGTTCTAAATCTGTAGTTATACGTGCAGCCAAGAAACCAGCATTTAAAAAAAAAAATTTAATTAAGAAAAAAATTACGACATGGGAAAATGTATTTGTATACTTTAATTCAAATCTTTGTTTAAATCCCTGAGCTACAATTTTAGCTATAATTTTTTTTATTTTTCAGTTGGCACTTTTCTTAACAGAATACTGGTACACTCAGTTACAGTTACTAGCATTTTTAGTACTCAGTAATCAGTTACCTTAGCATTTTTAGGAGGATCAACTAACGTCTATACTGTACATTTGTTCATAGCTTTTTTCTCATCCATTACTTGAAGTCAATTAAGTTTTTCTGAAGGTTTCTGAGATTGTTCAACCGAACGAGACATTTCATTATTATGAAGTTCGCTCTAAAAGAGATCTACAAAATTAAATTGTTCCAATTCGTCCGAAATTTCAATATTTTAATCATTAGATACATATCTGTCTACTTCATGCCCTCTTTAAGAAATAGGTTGAAAAATAAATTATTCAGAATTAAATATTAGTTTTTTTCTTCTTCAGAATACTTTATTACATCATTTATTGATCTCAAACGCAGCTTTTAGATTGGATATGATAATAAACAGGTCTTCTATCTGAGGCCATTATTTTTTTGTACAATGTGAAATATCTATCGATTATAGGTTTTACTTCAAAAATTCATTATCAGGTTAATAAACCGAGTTATATTAGGCTTTCTTGCGCAAAATTACATTTTTCGCGTTTAATGTTAGCTAAGCGTTTTGTAAAAGCATGAAACCACATTGCGAGCTGGGTCACATGCTCCTTAAAGGATTGGGAAGTTTTAATTATATTATCCATATAAACAAACACACAAATTTACCATAACAGATTTGGGGATTATGTCAATTGTCTGTTGGAAAGTAAGATCTTCACACGATAACGCAAAAGGATGCGAGTAAACGAAAAAGGGCAATTTTTGGTAACAAACCCTGTTTCGGGAATACCTCTAGAATTTACCGTTAATTGTAAACAAACTCGATCGAAGATACATCGTAAACATAATATTGCAGTGAAAGATATTCATAATCAGGTCAATTATCACTGGGAGTGGATAGCGAAATATTTAGTTATTGTTTTTAGTTGACAGTAATCTATTGAAAATCAGTACGTCTCTGGGGAATATGTAGGGACTGTAGTTATTCTTACGGCACAATACAATAATAACAGAGAGAGTGTGTGTAATAATACCCTTTCGTGGAATTTTCAAGGCATGATATTCTATTATTTCTTGTTTAATCAAATCGCATCTAAGAGTACTGAGTCTGGACTCTACTGAGGAATTTGTACCCGAGACAATCTTATTGTAAAGCACATGAATAAGTCTCGGCTGCTCTGAGAATAATTCTAGAAAATTTCGCAAATGGCGATGCAATTCCTTTCATTGGGTCCCCAACAATTTCGTTTGGAGGAGGTCGATCTCAAACGAATGAGTGTTTTTCTGCTTCAATGAGTGTAGCGCCGAATCCGAAATAGATAAAGTTTGGATTTCAATGTCTAAAGAAATTTTTGAAACCTGCATAAAATCTTAATGCCAAGAACACATGGATATTGTTACCCATTGACAATGGTGAACTGTCAATCCTATTAAAAGTTTTGAATACAGACATTTGAAGTCATGCATTCGAGAGTTTTACACCTCACTCCTTGAGTCATCTTGGCCGACGCATTAGTAACCAGCTTTTAACAAAGGAAAATATTTGGAATAGAATGTGGCCACCAAAAAGTATTTTTCTGCACCCGTATTCCATAACGCCTTGACAAAAGTGTCATGTTGGGTATAGGGATGTGGACGATATTTGAATTGGTTACACAAACTAAGAGGTTTGTGAATCAGTAGCGATCGAAGGCATACCCTTACAATCGATGGTTTTGTAGATTAAAGCACGACTATTTCAGAATTGTGGTGTAGACCCTCCGGGTGGATATCGATTAGTAGTTTGAGGAAACGCATTATGGGAAGTAGCACGATTCTAATCCTCTATTCCTGGGGTCGTCGACGATCTAGTTATATCCGCAATCTACAAGCGGAAGATAAGTTGGACGGATTGTTTCAGTGGGTGTGGTTCGAAGAGAGTGATAGGCTTCGTATTTAGCTACAATCTTTAAGAGCAGTGCCTTAGAGTTCGGTTTGCGCAGTTCAATATAGTCCAGTTCACCCACATCCGACAGATTACCAATGTGGTGGACGATACTCGTTTCCGTTAAGTTAAGAGTGAGTAGCTGAGCAACTTTCAAAATGTAGAAAATAAATGCTATAGGGGACTGATTGGTGCATTGTTTAGACGAATATTATTCCGTCTCTAACTTAATATGGTCTCGAATCACTGGGAATATATGTTTGAGAGCTAATTTTAATTTTTCGAATTCATTGTCCGCCCACGTAAGCGGTATTCATATTTCAGTGTACCACCCCTTTGCACTTAACGTCAAATGATTTCTCTCATACTGTACTTGTAGTGCATTAGGAAGTAGGAACTAGATAGTTTACTCAATATTCTGCAGAAATTTATGCACATTGGTGTATCCTACAAAAAGATGTGATGGAAAAATTTATAAGCCGGTTGATTTTCATACTTCAGGGGTGGGAATTCCCATTGTGACGGAATCCTTTTACCCATCTCATCTATCCTTTTAAATGTTATTCCAGTCATAAAATCTTTTGACTTAAGGTCAAGCACAGATAAAGTGATTAAAATAGTCAAATATATTTTAAAATAGAGTTTATTAGTTGTGTTATATACTCTCCACCAATATCAAGTTGTTAACCATGAGTACAAACAACTTCTATAATATATCAAAAAATGCGCTTACTGGAATACGATGTGAGTACATCCTTCAACTATTCAATCAAACGGGTAGTGTTATATCCTAATCTCAACAAATCAAGAAGACACAAAAGAAAACTTTCATGCACATCACACTTCATACCTTTCTATTACTGTAACCTTATCATTATCCCTCATTTCAATTCTCTGTCGCTTTTATAAGAATTTATTATATCTATTTACTCCCCTTATAAAGTTAACTTAATTTGCATCATCATGTTTAATTTAATTTGGAAGAATCTGGAAACATTAAAATAAAGTCAGAAAACAAGTGCAGATGTTAATCAAGGCAAGTCTTACAAATAGCCTGTGTTACAGATGGATTTTAGCTTTAAGATGCTAAAATCTAACTGAGGCAAAAAAAAAATGTAAAATAGAAAGATTTTCAAAGCAAGTTTTCTCCACAAGTAATTTGCTCGCTTTAAATCCTCCGACATGTAACTCCTACAGAAATGAATAACAAGTCCATTTAAGGCAACTCAGAAAGTGTGTAATATAAGTTCTCGTTTCCCTCACTTCAGTTTATCTTCAAGTGAGAAGACATTGATGTTAAGTAGGAAAAATGCATTTTATTAAAAAAAGAATTGTTTTTGAAGGTTAAATACAGCTTAAAAATAAGTTTTAGTAACCGACACAAACATATATTTACAGATCACCTCAACAAATTTGGGATTTTGTTAATATAAATATACATCTGCCCAACAAAGAACTATGACCTGGATGTGCTATATCTTTTAATAACTGGATACTTTTGATCATCAACGGTGACACTGAAAGAACCAAAACGTACTTTGACTATAACTATAAACAAGATTTCCAGCTTTTTATTTCATAAAATATAAGTTTAATTTGAGGGACCAAATATCTTTACATACAAAACTTAATTACAATCGGGAAACTCATTCTTGGTTCGTTGTTTTTTTTTTTTCCTTCTTCTTCTCTTTGTTATAGAGTGCATAAGAAATGAAAATTTTCCTTTTAAATTCTGATACATAACAGAACAGAGGGCTTTCCTGCAGTGCATTTTTTACTGCTCGGCTGGTATTGGGGAAACTTAAATCTCATTTTTAATGAGCGAGGACGACAGTTTTTGCTTGCAGGCGAGCCTCTGGATCTGCCTTTCTCTCTTTAAGCAACTTATTTTTGATTTCCCTGTTCACTCTTTTGTACCGCAGCTACCGGGATTAATGAGAAAGCAGTAAACTACAGACTTTAATATTTAAATTTTTCGTGCAATTTCATTCACAATGTAACCGGTATCTCTAAAAAAGCCTTGTTTACTTATCAAGTGTAATCAGCTGAACATATTTTTTAAAATGCACAAGAAGAAAAAAAGTATGTATCCCCAAAGTTCTATTTGTTTCTAGAATTTGCGAGTAATGCCTTTTTAATTTATTTGTCCATCAGATAATCTAATCCACATACAGTTTGGTACACTTTTCCAAGCTACCATCCACCAATTTTCATTTTTTGCGTAATCCGTATTTCTCAGGATTTTTTTTACAAATATCTTAAATAGTTCATTACTCAAGCACATTAACTTAAGTCGCAAACAATTTGCATAGGTTGAACTCACAGTACTTTTCCTTATTAAATTATATTTTTCGCTCGGAGTTATACTTCCTTCCCAAGACTGTAACAAAATTGTTTTACTCACTAAAAATAAATGTTATTATCAGCTTAAAACTAATCTTAAATTATGAATTAATTTAAATCGATGAGCCGCATTATATGTTTTAAGATAGTACACTAATAGGCCACTATATGCAGCACTGAATATTCGATTGGTTTTTATATTTCTTAATTTAAAACAAAAATATCTTGTATGATTTACTTATTACTATATCTCATTTTTCATTCTAAAGGGGGGAAAACTGTTGTAGATTTAGGCTAATTTCATTTTTAAGGAAAAATTTTCTACTTTAACAGATAGTTCTTAGTTTAAAGTGAAATCGGTATGAAATTTAAATGCCAAATCAATAAGCTGAAAAAAAGTTGTCCAAGTTCTAAAATTAGAGCTCCCACGCAGATAACAAATACTCGGTCCGTTTCGTAAATCTACAAAATTTTAGATAATATGCTAGGAATTATTTTTCCAGTGCTCTAAATTAATAGATAATTCCTTCTAACTCTGAAAATTCATTGGAAAACCAATAATTGCTGTCTGACGAGTTACCATATTTAATATGAGTTACCCGCCTCTTTGTTTTAGTTGTAAATCTAAGAAAAATAAGATTTAATTGATTTTAGCTACATATACTTTGAAAACCCTCCATTAAATCTTTTAGAATATGTCGCATTAGTTAATAGTATTAAATGGTCATGCTTTATGTAAAAGGAACATAATTTTTCATTTCAGCAAACGATTTTACTAACAATTTTAATTTAATTATGATGAATCATTATGAAAAAAAATCGTTTGAAACGATTGTTTTTCAGTTTCAAGGTCTTCTAGAAGTTTAGTATAAGTTAGAATATATATATAAATGAGTAGTTTTATTATGAATGCGATTAGAGCATTTTGGTTGTACTTATGAAACAAATGATCAATTTTTGCGTGAATTGCTTGAAAACGTTGCTTAATTCGTAGAAATGCCATGTGATAGTCTTATTTCCTTAAGGCTTCATAATGCATCGAATTTATGTTTTATAAATCTTTTAACACCATTGACGGATGTATTTATTATAAAATGCACTTACAAAAAATACTTATTTCGATAATTTTAATGCATCATACACACACTCATATAAATATATTACGCCTGGTTTCTTTTTAAACACATCCAAATGTGTTTAAATTATTTAGTAGTCATGGCAAAGACTTCATGTTCAAACTTAATCTTTATTAATAATATGATAAATGGCAGGGACTGGAGAGGCATCGTGCAGCAGAATCATGGGATCAACACCTATCCGATAATCCGCATCTCTCGAAAAATCTACTTGAAAGGAGCGTGATGTTGTGCTTGAATACAGTGCTAAATTTTTACGTTTGAGATGCTTGGTAGATCAACTTTCAACGCTTAAACTTCTTAAATTCCCACACATGATTAAACTTTGCATACCAAAGGAATGGTATTGTCCCTTTTTTACCCGATCCATAAATCTAAACTAAAAACCTGCGATCATGATTAAAAAACAATCCCAGTATTAAAGAAATCTAATAAATATTCCTTCAAACTCTTAATTCCATTTAAGTTTCGTAACAATTCCTCCCGCATCTCCCAAGAAGACTTCACTGTAGTATGGGTACCATCACTCAGGAAATTCGAGACTGCAAAGGTTCCCAAAATAAACATAGTTTTTATTACCTATGGCTTGTACAATAATTTTTACATAATTGAAAATTGTAAAATTAATCTGACATACCGGAACTAGTTGCTTGCTGGACGGTAACATTAAAGAACATGATCCATGCACAGAAATAAAATATCTCAAGTAAAGCATAATGGCTACAATTTAAGTAGCTTATATAATAACACAAATAGTTATGGTGATGTGAGAAGTATTACTATGAACATCCAGGTTTTTATTGGAACAAAAGTTTAACTGTAAAATATAAAAGGAAAATATATAAAAAGTAAAATACTATAATGGAACACATACCCTATAAAGTAATAAGTAACTTTACAACATATACAAAATTTATGTGATGCAACAAATATACTTGTGAACAAATAGTAGTTGGTAATTAATGATCATTTGTAGTTTCTAGAATGTAAATTTAATGTTTGTACAAGTCTTCAACACCAAAAGTCTTTTTACAGAATGTGTGAAATAAAATTTATTATGTTTCACTATCTAAATCGTGTTTTATAATGCTGTCTTGAAATTATCATTCTCTCTCTCTCTCTCACACACACACACACACAAACAAATCTTATTTTTACCTCTGTATTTATTGTCTCTTTACTTGTTATTGGTAATGTCCAATAACGAGTAAAATCACTCGTTGTTGGTAATATCCTACTCATACTATTTGTTTTATCTTAATGCAATATTCCAAACTCGTGTTTCAACATACTACTTGTATTATAGTCAAGTAATTGTTATTTTTTTAAAAATTTGTTTTCATTATAATCTTATAAGTCCAACACTAATGTTATGAAAATCACAATTTAATATGATATGAAATGAGCACATTGACAAAGTATATAAAATGAAATATTATTTACACGTTCGTTTTACCTCTCTCAGTAAAATTCTCTAATATTTTCTAATTAACTTATTTCAAGAAACTTTCAAAATCTCATCCATTATTTCAATAAAGTATCTTGAAAACTGTTCTCACTGGGTTTTCAATCATTTTATACAATATTAATTCAAAGGTGCAAAAATTTACATGAAAGGTATTTGGTCAATTTAAAGAAAAAGAGCAGTATGATTTTATTACAGATATTCTCTCCGTCGGAAGACAAAAAATCAGGGAAAGTTAATCAGAGCTTACAAAAATGAAATTTTTTGAATATTTTCTAATTTAAAAACAAATCTTAAATTTGACTAATAGAAGGATCAAGTGATGTCTGATCTGTGAGCTGAAAATCATCTGGTAGAAAATAATGTCCCAATCTGGTAAGGACCTGTAAAAGAAGGATTACGTTTCCTGGTATTATGTGGTACACAAATCTTCTTATCTTATGAAACTACCCACTTAAAATACAGAATGCGAAAATTGTTTATCGTATTTAATTTTACTCTTTCATGTTGGGCTTGTGATCTTTGAACTGGTAATTTTCTTACTTCTGCAAGTGGAGGGTATTTGGATTTGTTTATATTTTTAAAGGTGAGCTTAGTTGATTGGATGATTTTATTAACGTGCCTTTAATACGCGACCTTAAAATGCCAAAACTCGTAGGCTGTCAAACTTGCCGTCCTAAATGATCCCATATATGTTCAATTGGTAACAAATATGGGAATGGAGCAGGTCAGGGAAAAGTGGAAATGTAGTGGAGACAAACCTGTGAAACCCTTGTTTTATTGGGGCGAACATTCTCCTGTTGAAAAATGAGTCCTGGGAGTCCTGCTATGAGCAGCAACACATTTGGTTGAAGAATGTCACGAACGTACCTCTGGACTGTCGTGTTTCCGTAGATCAATATTAAGGGTGACCGTGCGTCGTATGCGATTGCACCCCATACTATCACACCAGTTGTGGGAGTAGTGTGCCTATGTATAGTGAAGGCTGGATTGAGACGTTCTCCAAGGAGCCTCCTCACACGTATACATTTGTCATTACTGCCCAAATTGAATCTGTATTCGTTGCTAGAGATAGCCCAATTCCATTCTGTTGCAGTACAATCTCCTCGAGCGCGACATCACTAGAAACGGAGAGAACATTTAGTGGGTGTCAAAGGCAGAACACGTAAGGCGCGAAAGCAATAGCAACTGTCCTTCAGGAAGATGCCTTGCGATGGTACGGACTGACACAGAACCTGTAGTGAATATTCTACCAGTGTATGAATAGTGGATAATGAGAGAGTTGGCGCGATACGTGAGTGTCGTATGATGTGCCAGTCTTCTCGACTATTTGTCTATCGTGGGTATCCTGAGCCTGGTGGCCGCGTAACAGACATCTCTCTTGTCTACTAGTCCTAACACCTCCTCACAGTAAGGTCAGATCGGTATAGGTGGCGAACTACTCGCCGAGCTGATCAACCGGTTTCCATTATACTTATGATTCTTCCTCTTTCAAACTCTAACAGCTGCTCATATTGTCTCCGATGGCGTAATGCAGCATCTCTAGTTAAAAGCGTCCCTCTGCAACAAATTAAATACTCGCAAACAAGCTCTACTTACCTGTTTTGTAATCCAAGGAGAACGGGGCTCAACGCCCTCTGGTAGCATTACGCAATGCGCAACTTCGCTGCATTTCTGTAATCATTTACATATCTGTCTGACACGTAGCTTCATGCAGAGCTTCTTAACAATCCCACTCTTACTTCGAGGTGTGGAATTTTTTATAACAATGAGTGTACTTGAAATAAAATTAATTTCTCGAACTAATTAATTATTACAAATTTGAAATTCCGGTAAATTTCCTAAAAGAGGCATATGAAAACCTAGAAATTTAGTAAACAGCTGACTGATATTCCATATTTTTCGATTTTACAGCAGAAAAGAAATCAAACCTCTAAACTGGTTGCATGTGACGATTAAATGATTCATGACTGATAATTCAACAGTTTAAGTAATATTCAATGGGGCTTAAATTATTTAGCATTTTTGGGACTCTAAAATAACATTCTTTTTATTGGTGTACATATTTTTAAAAAGTATTCAACAGAATACACATTGTATGTGTTAAATCTTAAAAAACTCATCAAAGTTAATAATACATTCTCTTCAAATGAACAGCAACGAAATATTTGATCAGAATTTCATGAAATTGGATTGTTAGGCTTATTTTCAAATAAAAAAATCATAAGAAGAAAACATCCCAAATGTTAAAATTTCCATTTGGGAATTAATTAATAAATGCATGAATATGATATTTGATTCTATTTGAGAGACTGCCACTACCACTTTTGCCTAACTACGATAAAAATTACGGATTGACTTTAATTTATACTTATGAATGACACTCTTAGAAGTAACACGAGGGCTGTAGGCAATAGACTTCATAATTTTGAACTCGGTCAAGGGATGAGGATGACACCTAAACTGGCACCTTGTTCCTAAATTCCACATCACGCCACTGTAGGATTTTAAAACAACAACACATTTAAAGTGTATCATCCCGGCTACACGTTGGGTCTTCAGTGGCGTTGAGTCGGACGTATTGCAGACTGGCTGTTCTCTTTCTCTTTCCAGCGAAATTCAGCGGCCGGGAGATTTCCTCCCTCCTTACTTTCTGTAGTTTCGTAGTGAAAAGGTAGAAATCCATTGGGATTTTCCCGCTTAGGATCGAATAATTTTGACTCATGTTACACTCAGAGATACTCCAAAGATACTGATTTGTTTTCTCAGAGATACATCCAAACTTGCGTAAATAATTTAATAGTTGTGGCAGAGACATTAAGTTTAAACTAATTCTTTATTGATAATACGATGGATAACGGGGAAGGAATAGGCATTCAGCTACAGGTTAATGGGATCAACACCTATCCAATAATCCGAGCCTCAAAACATTTACATGGAAGGAGCACGGTTGGGCGCTTGAATGCAGTGCTAAATTTTGATATTATAGAAGTCTGGCGGACTAACTGTTAAATCTTAAACTGCTTAAATTCCATATTCCCTTACTTGATTAAATTTGACCTACCAAAGAAAAGGGAATGTCCATTTTTTTACCCGATGCGTGAATCGAAACTAAAAACTCGCAACCATGATTGAAAAACAACCCTGGTATTAAATAAATCTAATAAAAATACCTTAAAACTTTAAATTCCACTACATTTTTGTAACACACACACACAACACAGATATATATATATATATATATATATATATATATATATATATATATGAATGTCGCCATAGAAAAAGTAATATAATTGCACCAAAATGCTTCAAAAATAAAATGATATTTAATTAAATTTAGATTTTGGTATTGGAATGCAAATGGTTATCATTTTTATTAATGCAATCCTGACATGTTGTTGTTGATCTGATTTTGATACGATTTTTGCAAACAAATAGTTTGCATTTATCACATTTCTTGGTAATGTTTTTGTCGAGTGTTCCATTACACACAATAGAATTTTGGTAGATGGTTCTGTTTAATTGCGGTTTTCTATATGATTTTCTACACTTTCCAAGACAATATAATGCATTATGTATTATACTTTGGTAGACGTTCAGTTTGTCAGGTAACTATATTAGGAGTATCGCTAAAGTCATTCATAATTCTTGAAGAAATACCCTGCTTCGAAAAAGTTTACTTTTGGCAGAGTTTTCAAATGATCGCGTAAACACAATAAATGTATTTAATACTGCTCTATGAATCATATGCCAAAATAGGGCTATTGACCATCGTTAAGTATTTCACAAACATGAATACTCACCTATCATTCGGTTCATGCTATCCATACTCCATTTGCAATGATTATAGTCAAGTATTCTTTGGTGTTTGAAGTGAAGTTCCTCGTATGAGAAATTAAAATCAAAATGCTCGATTGATAGAAAAATTACTTCACTGTGACGCTTAGTCCCATTTGAATCCATCACAGCCTTTTTAGAAATTACATTCAGTGAAAAGCAGAGAAATGCTTTGAGTTTCAGTTTCATAACATTAACTACCAGATGGGATCCTTTGATGACCCAAAACCCAAATGTAATTTTTTATGTATTTATTTTTTTATGGAGGTGGTTATAAAACTTCATAATTCATAGTATGATAGTGTAAAACTCAGCTATAAAAATACTGAAAGCATTACAGTTTTTTTTTAAAAAAAATTATACAGAAGAAGCTGGATTATAATATCATTTTATGATTCTATGTTACTTGGTCATTCGAGGTTAATCAGCATATATACATAACATTTTTATTATTAATTTTAAAACACAAATGGTTCATACTATATTAACTTCATAGGGCATTTTATAAGCCCTTTTCGTAATTATTTTAAGTCATAATTTTACTCTCATTTGCATTGGCACACCTTTTCACGCTTTGCATATTTTTTTTAAGACATTCTTATAATGAAAAAAATTATAGAAATTTATATTTAAATAATATCTAATCCTAATAGAATTGTGAAACTAAAATGAAAGTCTCATTAAAAGCAACGTCTACTTTAAAATGTGGTACTTTAAAGGAATAAATAAAAACAAAAGAAAAGGTCAAAGAAGTAAAAAAGTCAAGAAGTCCCCCCCCCCCCCCCAGAAAAAAAAAGATTAAGAATATTTATAATAACTGCTAACATTAAGTAAATAAAACATCTACAGAAAGGAAATAGATTGCCATTAAAAAATACGTTATTGAAAATTTTGATTCTTAAGTAAAGGGTTAGTAATGAAACAATTTTTTTTATTTTTTAAATACACGCACATACACACACACACATATATATACAATAGAATGTATTTAAAATAAATTCATATTCGTAAGAAAATGATAATGAAATAAGATTTTCAGAAATAAATAAATAAATAAAATAAGTAAATAATTGAATTAAATTTATAAATTAAGTAATAATATTAACAACACCTTTAAAAGTATTTCTAAACTTATTTACCCTAACTGAAATCAAATGAAAAAAAGTGTAACATATGTAAATATATTGTTTAATTAATTTGTTTATTAATATTAGTTTATTCATACACATTTATTTGTATTTAATTATTATTTAAGGTTTCCCGCCATACTTTCTATTTGAACAGTAATATTTTTATAATCTGAACATATTCGCTTAATATATTCTTCAAAATAAAAGAACTGATTTGAAATTTAACTATTCTAGTATGTGAGAAAATTTGGTATTACTGAAAAAAATTTCTCGTACTATCCTTTTAATAACAACTGAATAATTAAAATAATTTAAGCAGATAGGGAAAGTTTTAATCACCCATTAAATTTATTAATTTTAATTACGTAATAAAGCTATAAGGGATAAAGTTGTGAAAATGAATAATGTGAAATGCGTTTGAATCTATTAAAAAGGTTAACAGAAACCGTAACTCTTCTCGAAAAACGCGTCATCCTTCTTGAGTTGATTCAGAGTTTCGGTATCTGTCCAAAAAGTTCTTATTTGCCACTTATTCGATATGGGCTTTGTAAGTTCAACTCTCTCATGCGCAGAATAATGCTCAGAAAAAGTCCTTCCCACCTATACCAAAGGTTTCACAGGTTGCTTGGAGACGAAGAGACGCTTTCTGCGGAGCACTTGGATTTGAAACGGGAGCAATACTTCCGCTTAGTGTTTGATTCTATAAGTGTTCAGGTATTTTGGAAAGTAGTCTATTTCTTAAAATTCAAAACAATAATTTTGGAATAACGAACTTTGTGTTGCAAACGAAATTTAAATAAAATTTAAGGTAAAGCGATTTCCGGGACAGCTAAAAGGCATGCAAACGTCCCAATTGGTGAATTTGAACAAAAGGCATGCGTAGTAGAGATTTCTTATTGAATTTTGGCTTTCCCGCTCCGAGCTTAGAGAAATTAATCCCGGTTAGCTTCATAGTTACTATAGCAACTGGCGTCTGTGGTGCTGGGAGACTCGAAGCTCTCCACAGGGTCGGTCACGGCGGCACAGTTCGCTGTAACTGCGCTTGCTCAGTCTCTATCATCCGGGAGGGTTGGCACTGTTTTAGGGGGGTAGACCCGTGAAGCCCCTGGATGACTGTCACAAACGCAGATTTCATCAAGAGAGAAGCACGTCGATTTAAACCGGCTCTTCGCATGACGCTCAGGAAATCTGGCCGCGTCATTGCGAGTAAGCATCGATGTGCTGAGCTTGGGATGCTCGCTTTGAATATCCCGCAAGCGGTATCCAAAGTTTGCGCAATGAAAACTTCGCAATTCTAAAAAAAAAAAAAAAAAAACATCACTCAGAATGTATTTATTTATTTTCTTTGGACTCAACTGCTTAATTAGAATTTTTTCCAGTAGAATATAGTTTTGTTTACTTTGGTCAATCTAGATACGTGACCGTCCGGTCTGGGAATGCCGATGTTAGAAAGCTACGATGTGATGAAATGTATTAATACGCATGTGTGAATACGTATTTGTATACAGTATTACACATATATAGCGATAGTAAATTTTGATTTTGGTATATAATATAAAAATCAGTTTAGGATGGGTGTGTCAAACCCGGGACAGGAACAGGTGCGTGGTTAGTCCATTTGCGCACCCATTTCCAGGGACCTTTTCTTCGTCTTTCTGCCGCTAGTACTCAGACGGGCCGGACGTCCCAGACACTGCTCCTGCAGTAAATCACATGCCTAAGTCAATCGGTGTATGATTTTCAATTGCTAAAGTTAAACCGCAGGTAAGGGTCTTTTCTTTAGAAACCCTTATTATCTTCCTTTTTCATTCTACTCTCTTAGATTTTTGTTTAAATAAACAAAACAAAAACGCAAGTTATATGAGCTCCACAAACATGGGGACCCAGTTTTGGCAAGAAAATTCTTGTATGCATCCTTTTAGTGCGCTTTCCTTTGCATAACTATATTTTTCTGCATCGGAACTCCGTTATGCAAGGGATTGGAGGGATTTTGAAAGAAAAAAAAACAGAGCATATGATCACTTCAACGATAATGTATTTCACATAAAATGTGCTAACAAAATAAGGTTATGCGTCAGATTATTTACAATAAGGAATGCTATGGAAAAAAATAAACACTTTTCAGATTTTCTAAAAGCTACATAGAGGCATATGCACTTAGAGACATTGCGCTATTATTTACTTCTGTCAGGAAACCACCATATTAGCAAAACGCATGGCATTTATGAACTCTGAGCACGAAAGTGCATAGTTACATTCATAAGTATTATAACATTGGTCTATATTTATTTGAAACATTATATATAAACAATTTTCAAAAGTGCAAAGTATTTTTTTTTTCGAAATATTACTTTGCCGTTAAAAGAAGCAGAATAAGTGATTTTTCCTCTTAAAGAAATACATTTGTACAAAAGCAGAAAAATGGAATCAAAATATTTACTACAAACTACAAAGCTTCATATGACACTAATTTTTAATGAAATAAAAGATAAATATAAATTAAACAATCTATAAAAGAATTTTGTATCGTCCTGAAACATTCGATTAAGTTCAAGAATCATTAAATAATTGATAAATTTGATTAATAAATTGTAATGCATATTAAGCAACACACACATATATAATTATACATATATATAAAATATGAATAACGTCAAAAAATATTAAACAGCTTCTCAATCGATGTTTAAATATCGATTGGGGCAGCTTTCGTCACCGTGGTCGGCAGCGAAAGCAATTTAATAAACGGGAAAATGATATTTATTTAATTTGCGTGTACCCATCTTGCCCTTTAATGAGCAGGGTGTCAATAAAACCATCGTTCGCATTCCAATTGCCTGGAGCGAATTGATAAACAGTTAAATCAACAGAGCTTAATTGCATTTATTCCACGCCGGTAGGGGATACCTTGTGAGCTAGGGTTCGATTCGCCGTATGGCGGAGCGCAGTGCGAGATTTTTTGATTGCTAGTGGTGCTCTCTCTTGACCTAAATAGCAAGTGAAAGTACGCGGCAAGTTTAATACTTAATAAATAGAAAACGAATTTGTTTGTTTATATTGCCCTTTTATTTTTTTTATGTTTTGCGCTCTGCGATTTCTCTTTCGCTTTCTGCTTAATTATTTTATTTTGCATCATTAAGAAACATTGAGTTGTATTATTTTTTATATATTTCCTCACGTTTTTCTTTTGTAAGTTTAATTTTATTTAGTTTCACAATTTTTGTAATGCTATTCAAATGATTGTAATGAATAATTAACATACATTGACAAATGCAGTATATATTTGCATATATTTTTTTTAAATATAATATTGAAATAAAATCTCAAATTTTTTTATACACATTTGAATTTTAATATGTAAACATGTGCTCCCATATATCATTATGTAATTTTTACAATTAATTATAATATTGATGGATATTGTAATTTACTAAGAACTATAATGAAGTTAAATTACATTACTATTTTGCTTATTTGGAAATAATTCAATATTAAGGTGTCAAAAATATTTTATTGAATATATACAGCTACTGTTATATTGCATTAATAATATTTAATTCCAAATTTTTAATTAATTCCCTTGATATACAATCAGTATTTTGGATTACTTGAATAATACAAGAACACAAGATATTATCACAAAACGTTTGACTAAATCTTAGCAAATTGTTTCAGAATTTTTAAAATTTTAGATTTGAAATTTGAAACTAATTTCGCGCAGTGTATGTAACTTTTATAGCTGTAATCTAAGAAATGATACACATATATAATTCACAAAATTATAAATAAAATAATTCAAACATTTCTAGAAATATATTACACTACTGGATAATTACAATTTTTATACACACAAGTGTGTAAATATATATATATATATAAATTCTTGAAACAATCTTTACTGATAAATATCTAATAAATGTGTTATTTATCACAAATTTTACTTCGCAATATATGCAAACATTGCAGTTTAAAACAGAATTTAAATTTAAAATATAGGAAGACAAAATAAAGAGAAATCACTATTTTTGAAAATGAATTAAATACGTTAAGAAACAAAGACATATATTTTGTTTTTTTATTATTAAGAGATAAGCTTTTTGATTCGAAGTATCTAAAATTATCATACACTCCTAACAAATAGTTGTATTCTTCAAAAAGCAAAGTTTTGAAAAACAAAATATTTACTTTGAGATTTATAACTCATCAGCCATGGAATTCGTCATGCATACTGTGTATATATATCATCGATATTATTTATGTGTTACATATCCATATATCCATCATTATTCATAATAAACACACGTGTTGAAAGCTTTAGGCAATATATATTATTTGTTGTAGGGAGATATGTTTTTCGGTACGAAATATTTAAGAGTATTATACACATTGAACAAATAGTCATCAAAAAGCATCGTTTCAAAAAACAGAGATGTAATTTTCAAATGTAAGATTTATAACTCTTCATCCATGGAATTCATCATTCATACTATGCATTTATATCAACCATATTATTCATGTGTTACATATCCATACATCTATCATCATACATATTAAATACACATGTTGAAATTTGTAGGCAATACACATTATTTGGTGTTTAAACGTATTAATCATCATTATAAAATTAGTAAAGACTTAACAGATAGTTAACCTTGTAACACAGAAATACACTTCATAATATTTTTCTAACTTTCGAATTTCAATAACATCATTTACACTATCCATAGAATTACAGAAAACTACTTTTGAACTTTTCTTTATTTGTTAATTTAATTGCTTCTGTCAATGTGTGAAAGAGTGAAAAAAATGCATTACTTTCGTATCATATTGCTATCCAATTTCTTAAAATCAAGATCTAATTCTTGAATAATAATTTTTTTAGATTATAAAAACTAATCTGTTGGGAATCTCCAGTGACCCCACAATCGTCACTGAGCTATAATTCTGCACCTGTGTAAGTGCCGCGCCTTTGATCTGTAAAACGTTTTATATGGCCTGTATACTTCTGTTAAGGAGAAGTAAAGATTACCTGTTTGAGCCCTTAATAGAGGAACCAGATTTCCTCGCATGAACTGCAACTGCTTACGTTGATATATACATATATATATATATATTCTTTATTTTGCATTGATCTGCAATGGTTTTAATATATAAATATATTTAAGTTCTTTTTTAGAAATAACTCCATTTTATTTTAAGTGAAGAAAGTACTTTATTCAATGTAACAAATATACTTGCTTATATATAAACATGTAGAGAATTTCTTTAATTCAAAGAAGGTAAACTGCATTCATATAATATAGTAGATAATTTGAGCATAGCATGGATTATCTAGGTAAGTTTAAATAAATGCTATTGAGATCATTTTTCATTACAGCTTCATGATGGGCTGTTTAGTAAAGATATAATTTCTCTTTCTAATAAAAGAATAAGGAATTATAACCTTGTGTTTGAATTATGTTTCTAAAATATTAAGCCCTTAGAAAGAGGCTTACAGTTTCCACTGATTTTGTTGAAATGAGGGTACAAATTTGCAGGAATTTTAACTTAACCCATTTTTAATTTAATCAAAATTCATGTCATTATGTAATCAAAGCAATGTTTAATATTTCTAAAATTTAAAATGATTTTGTGCAGTTTATAACATTGAATAAAGCAAAATTAAATTTTTGAGAAATCTGACAGAGTTAAAACATATCAATGTAAATATACTGTTTTTATGATTTTACTGTCGGAATTTCATTTTACCTAAATGTTTCCAAGTGCATGTGCTAAGTTGTTGAGATTCATCAAATATTCAATATATAAATATAAAACTGAGCTATCGTCTTTTTTACATGTAGATTCGTAACATAGTTGTGCTAACATTTAGCAAAACATTAGTTTACTACTTCTGAGGAACTATTGAAAACATTATTTACTATGATTTTTAATCGTTTACTTAAGATTAAAAGTATAATTTTATTAAACCCAACTTAAATTTGAATTGGAAATATGTACTTCTATTCTACCATATCGGGTAATTTCTATTATTATTATTAAATTCTTTTTAAATTTTAAAAAAGCATTAATAAACAAAAAAATTTTAAAATTTTAAAATAAATATAGCTAAATTTTCCATTTAAAAATGAACAGATTAAATCATACTTGTGTGCAAAAGAAAAAAAATGCAACATGTTAAGGTGAGAATTGTTATATGTCGACAAGAAAAAGTTTTTTACCCCTCATTAGTAGATTTATAAATTGGCAAAAATATTCAAATTGGGTCAAAAAAGTACAGGAAATTTTTAATTCATTAGTTTTTTTTTATTTTATATTTTTATTAGCATAGTAATTATAAATGCTTAGTGATTTATTTATTCCATATATAGTTAAATGCTAACGTAAAGCATTTAGATTGCAGACTCTTAGGAAGTAATGAGAGATAGGCATGTTTGGAAGGTTTTTCAAATGAAAAGAATAATTATTGATAGAATGATACTTTTGGATGTGTTTGTTAAATTCTATTGAAAAACAATCTGGAAAATTTTAATTCAAAACCTTTCATCCTATGAATACCATACTACCCGCCATAATGTGTTAGTTGCTTTTCGCTAATTCTTTCAAATTTTTATTCTCTATTGTTTTTATATTAGTGATTAATTTTTATCATTAGTCAAAATTTATTTGAATTTAACGCTACTTGATAAACTGCTTGAGAAACATTTTATCTTGGATGTGACTTTTCAACTGTATTGAATTCACTAGATTGTTCATACATATATATATATATATTCATATGTTTGATTTTGTATTGACATTTATTTTCTTATTTATTGATATTAGAAATATGAGCTATATTGTATGAATCCCCAATAAAGAATTATTTTTGAAGATTTTGTTGTTTCTTTAATCAGTTTTGTCATGAATTAGTAATAAATGGTAATATAATACATATGACATTTTTTGTCAACATCTCAACTGTAGAGTTTTGAATATTGTGTTTTTTGATATGGAATACAAATTTCATAAAATTACATATGATAATATAGATGCGTGTTCAAATTTAATTTCATTATCTGAAATGAATTGCCTTATTAATTGTTAGAGAAATCCTTAAATGCTTAATGATTACACCTTTGAAAAAGTAAATATATATTTAATAAAACTCCTTAATTATTGATAAATATTATTATTAAAAGAAGAACAGTTGAAAACGATATATAAAATGCATATTTGACAAATAATTGAAACTTGTTATTTGTAAGACATTACAAGAACATTTTCATTTCTATAAAAATAATTAATGTATCATATAAAATAATTTTATGAATTATTTTATCAAACATATTTTTTATGTTGCTGTTAAACAAATATTGCACGAAGCTTTTGTTTCCAACTTTTCTTCAGAAATTTTAAATTTGCTGTACAACATTCTTTTATATCAGACAGTCAAATCAATCATCAACTTTCTCGAAATTTAATCTTAAATATGTATTAATTATTTCAGCATTAAGATGTTTTAAAAAAGAACTCACTGCAAACTAAAGTAAGTAAAAGATAAGTAGTATAATAACAGAAAAACAACTTTTTTTTTAATTTTACTTACATTTACAAAATTATTATGTTTTTATAAAGATTAATATCAAATAAATGTTCTATATCTATCATTAACCTGAAAAAGAATTATAACGTCTTCATAAGAGAAGAAATTTGAGCAAGTGGGGGCTGTATATACGGAAAGTATAATGATCGTGAATGCGACTATCACTTTTAAGTATTCAAACAAGAACAAAATATATTAATAACAATTGATTACTTCAAAGAATGAACATATTTCTTGTAATATTATGGAGAAATATGCCCTTTTTTATGATGCATATGAATATAAATTATAATTAAAATTGTGTTGCTTTTCAATTACTCCTTCTAATACTGTGGATAGTTTTTGTTATTTTAAGCAATGTTGAAGTGACGAGGAAGACACCTGACTTTTCTAAGTGCCACTTCAAAACACTTCAGTTGAATTCTGTATCAAATAGTTCTCCGTTGTTCCATGCAGTGGTATGGGCCTGTCTATCCTCGCAGCTATTCACCTGTTAAAATAAAGTTTGAACAAAAAAAAAAGGAAATTGAATGCTTGTCTCTGTTAGAGTCACACAGAACGAAATGTACTGTTAGATATAATCTCACTTGACCTCGAGGTATAATCGAGGTATGAGAATGGCAGCACAAATGGTACCTAACTCCCTAAATATCTACACCAATCCACGCGAAAATTTTATACTCAATTGAATTTAAAGTACTGCTAGTATTAACAATGAGTTTGAATTTATTTCGGAATTAAGCATAAATTTATTAAAACATCCCAATAAAAGTATATATCAGCACTTCCATATTAAATATCACAGAAACATTTCAAAAATTTCAGTTAATAGATTAATGTAACTCTATAAATTTATGAGTTTAAAAAAGATAGCAAGATTTTTAAATGTAAGATAATGCAAAGCTATGTAATTAATTGCTATTTTCCACGATGTGTGGTTTAATACAGACAACTGAGAAATTATTTCCCGAATGTTCAAGTTAATTTACTGGAGAGTTTATTTTTTAACTTCGAGCTATTTGTTTGATGATTAACTGAAAATATATCATCTGGTCCTTTCACGCGGAAAATAAAACACTTAGGAAAGTTAAAAATATCTCCAATTTAATGAACTTTAACAGATTGAGAAGAATCTATTTAAAATTGAAAAAGTAAAACAATTAAGTAATAATAAAATTACTTTAATGAAATACTTTAATATTAAAAATTCTTTAAAATTAATCAGTCTAGAAAAATAATTAAATCATAAGCATTAAAATAAAACCACAAAATAATAATTATTTATATTACCATAATTACATTTAATGAAGTAATTAAATAACAAAATGTTATAAATTATTTAGCTTAAGAAGATGCATATATAAAATAAAATTCTTTAGTTTGATAAAATAATTAAATTATAAGAATGTTTTAACATTATTTAATTTAATAAGTTACTAAATAAAATGTATTAAAGTTATTTAGTTTTATGAAAGAATTAAATACTTAAAATACATTTTAATTATTTGATTTAATAAAGTCAAAGTTACCTAAAATTAATTCAAATTTACTTCATTAATATTTATGAATAATTTCTTATTGGTTCATATTTAATTAAACTCATAACAATAAATGAGAAATGTTATTTTATGAGAATTAATAACCATTTTCGAAATATATTAGAAGCACATATTTTTAACTTAATCCTTTTAAGTTTGTCTGATGAATTTGTATATTTAACATGATATTTTAATCACTATGAGAAAGAAGGCACACACAAATATGGATGTTGTTTATTTTTTACCTAACATCAAAACTACTGAAGCTTCAAATATTTTGTTGAAGCATGCGTGGGTTTTGCTTACTTCTTATTAAATTTGTTTCTAACTTGAAGCATGAAACAGCAAATTTCGAAAAGTGAATAAAAGGTTTTTGTATATAACATTATAAGATTCTAGCGGAACTTATATTAAAAAATGCTTGTGTTTAACTTTTACAGAAAATTATGGTAAATGTATTTATCATTTACCATTTATTATTTATCAAATTTATTCATTTTTTTTGTTTACCCTGGAATAAAATTTTTGTTTCACAAATACCTGAAACACAAATTTAGGGAAAGCGAAAGAAGAAACTACTTCAAAATTTAATTATAACATTTTTATTTTTATTTTTTATGCAACTGAAATAAAATGCTCTTTGGTGAGAGAAAGAATCAAGTATATCGTATATATATGGAATATCGTATCTGTTCACACACACAAAAGTGAAATTAAGTGCAAGCATACTTTTGATGAATATATATATATATATATATATATATATATATAATTCAAATTATCATTTTTTAAAACAATTTTTTTTCATTCCATAAATGTATAGTCTGAATTTTAGTAATTCATAATTTTCAGAGTATTCCATAAATTAAATGTATAAACAATTATTTGGATAGGTATAATAACTTACTTGTTTTTCACAAGGTATACAATAAATGGTAGACATTTAAAATATGTGTATTAATTCTTTAAATTAAATACCTGATCTTTTTTAAATGATACATTTGATACATGAGGCATGTATCAAGAAAGCATTTTTTTAATTCTTTTTTAACATTACATGCTCTAACTTATTTCATGAGAAGCATTTAAAATAGAAAACATTCTTTACACTTTTATGTAAAACTCGTAGAATGGTTTTAAAAAGGTAAGAATAATATTTATGTTTTGTGATAGTTTTCAAATAAATTGTTTTAACACACAAATCAGGTAAGTAATGGTGACACTGGTTTTTTCCTTATTCTTTTTGTAATAATAAGGAAGCTTACTTCCTTTCAACTGTCCTTATCCATATTAAAACTTCGTTGATTCCGACAACTCTATTTGTAAATTATGCAAATCAGAATTAATATATAAATCGAGATCTGTGAGATAGTACGAGGAGAGACGGGTAAGACCAGTAAAAAAAGATGATAGAGAGATAGAATTTGCAGGGGACAACAGATAAAAAATAATAATAGATATTCTTTAATTATGGAGCCATTAGGGTTACTCCAAAAGACATGGTAGAAAAAAATTCGTGATTGATATTGGAATTGTTTACTAACCACATACTGAGAAGCAACACGAGGACTATTGGCGAAGGACCTCGTAATTTTGAATCTCGGTCAAGTGACGAGGGCTGGACTCTTCAAACTTCCACATCACGCCAAAGGGAAGACTTGGGAACTCGACAAGATTTAACGAACAACAGCCCCACTACGGCGGAATCTTAGATGCATCAGTGCTTGAACCCACGACTGGATGAAAACAACAATGCCAGTGCAAGACTGCAACCATGATCTCTAGGTTACCACAGCTCAGGCATAGTAAATATATTGAATGTTGGTTAATCTGTTAAGTATTGAGTTACAGCATTTTTGTCTATAAGTTTGATATTTGAATGAATTTTATTTATTAGTGACATTTGTGGATCAATTACTAGTAAATAAGAGTAATGAACAAGGGACGTTACATTTTTACATACACTATCTGAAATATGGATTCATATTTTTGCACCATCTAATATATACCTAATAAGATATTATGAGAAAACTCAATAATTTTATTGGAACATTTAACAAAAAAGAAACTGAAGTATATGTTGAAAATTTCCGATTTAAAATCCATCATTAGAGACTTTTTTTTTTATACCAAAAGTTTCATTACATCTGTTGTAGTGTTGTGTATACCTTTCATTTCCTGATTATTCAAATTACGACTGTCTATGCCTAGTGGTAAAAATTGGACCGTTTTTTTTAGATTGAAAAACGCTCCAACATCAATACTATTGTTTGAACTCACATTCATATTGAGACCAGCGTATTTAAATTTGTTAATCATTACTCTTGAATTAATTGATTTTACTCAGTTTAAAATGTTCAATTTTAGGTTTTATGTACCGTAATGTAGTTCAAAAATTACCTGTGTTAGGAATGGGAAATGGGAATGCGGTAGCTAACTTTAGGACTGGTATTTCCATTGATTAATTATCAAAAAAGTCGGTTTTCCTTTTTCTAAGAAGTCCAAGAGTTTGGTCACCCTTTGCATTGCTATATATTTTTCCGCAATATATAGCAATGCAAATAAAAAAAATCATTGCTATATATTTTTCCGACCGTTGAGACCATTTTCGTTCAACTTTGGACCGTGTAAATGGGCTGAAGCATATAAAATCTGTCGAGGTTCCAAGTTGTTTCATTGGCGTGGTAGAGAAGTTTGAAGAGGAAGGTGACAACTCAAGTTTCGTCCTTGCTACTCCATTGAAGTTCAAAATTACTAGGTTCATTGCCAATAGCCTCTGTATTGTTTCTGAGAATTTAATAAGAAATAAATCAATCGCATTCTTTAGAGGAGATTCACCAAAAGCCACTCATTGTTCCAATTGTTGCTCGGTTTCTAGCAACAGTCAGTAATAATACTTGAACGGTGAGTCTGACTCATTGTCAGTATACAGATTCACGTTAACTTCGAATCCTATATCACTTTACTCTTATCAGCGTTGGCACATGTCTAACTTCGTTGTAAACAATTCCTAACAGTCTTCCTTAATTTAATCAGCTCTGCATTGCTTTTAAATACTACCACATCAATCATATTCAATGCACTTCAATATTTCTATAATAATATATATAATTCAAGATCCCTTCATTGGAAGAAATTCTAAAATCAAATAAGATGTTATAATAGATCTCAAGAGTTAAGTGAACCGAAGTTCCCGTGAAACTCCACACGAGCTTAGACTCTTAATTGATTAGTAGTTCATTTAAAAAGCTAAACACCGCTTATTTATTTCTCATTCAAGTCTAATTCTTTCTAATTTAGTCTCATATTGCGTATCTCATACTTAATTTCATGCTAGCGTAACTCAGAGTAAATACTTTTCAACAGTAAATACTTTTCAGAGTAAATATTTTTTGCTATTACGGCTACATCCATGTTTGAGTGATGCATGTAATGCTTTCGATATACACAATGAAAATGAATTTGGCGCTTTAGCTTCTTCTGTACATTTAGAAATTTCTTCGATTCCCATATTTAGATATGACAAAGTGAATAAACTCATTCCATATTATTGCAAGGTCATGCGAGACTGAGTTTTATATACTCCTACTTCAATTCAGGTCAATATGTAAGTATTTTCTCATTTATTTCAGAGGACAGAATTTCGATGATTTGATAAAGGAAACTTCAGAATTGCACAACAAAATATTAGTGATATATTTATAATTTTGAGCCAACATTCGATGGTAAGAATGATTTCTTAATAGGTATCTTACGCTCCGAATTTCAACATCGAGCCCCATGATGATTTTGAGACCATATTATTTAACAAAACGGTCTTTGGTTGAACCAATATTCGAATCCCCGAACACTTACGACCACAAAGCTTGAAATCTTAACAACAAAGATATCATGAACTCAAAATTCTTGATAGCATGCTGCTCAAAAGGGCTCAAAATCTCTAAAAGAAATAAAACTATTATCCCCTTAGGAATGGGCGTAGAACTAAAAGTAATTCGACTTTCTAATTCGTTATATCGTGACAGTATACTCTACTATAGAGGAAAAAAAATTAATAACTAAAATTAGTATTAAAAGAAAAAGGAAGGGTGGTTCTAAAAAGAGTATTAAAATAGGAATTTTTCTTCCTTACAATCTGTGACACATTTGAACAATTTTTATAATGCAGACACAGAGATTTATTTAAAATCGAAAAATAAATGTAGGTACACACGAAAGCTATGTTTATAGAAAAATAGATACTGCCTTATTATATAGACGAGTGATAGATGAAATGTTCCTTTCTTTAGATATAATCTGTTTCTGTTATTAAGAAGCTGGTCGAATAAACGGGGTGTTTCGAAACTCTTGGGCAAATTTAAGGGGCGGTAGAAAAGCAATTTTCACCATACCATTTTTGAAGCAATTTTTGTGCTTTTTTGGAGAACAAGCACTAAAACGGTGCTGTAATGGAAAGCCGCTATGGCTTTCCTGAACCCAAGGTAAAAATGACGATGTGTAAGAAAACTCGTGCCTTGTGATTTCCATTTCATCGCCGTCTAGCGTTTCCCCGCCTGTGTATTGTGAAAATTGCTTGTTTTGATGTTTTCTATCATCCCTTAAAAATTTTTGCCCATGAATTTCGAAATAGCCTGTATATTTTTGCTTTTAATAAACAGGGGAGCTAAGTTTATTTTTTTTTAAATTTCCATGCTTTTCTGAAACACATTATAAAAGAATGAAATTAAAGCAAATAGTTAATATCAATGAGTTTTAATGTTACGAAAAAATTATTTAAAAAACTAGTAGCTATGAAGATACTTAATTGTTTCATTTCATGGGAATGATTCACTTAATAACCCTAAAGGTTTAAGCATGAATTCAGTAGTTTACTTTCTTCTAAGGAAATGAATTTTATAAAAATTATAATTCGGGAAATATTGAATACAATGAGAAATATTAGAATAGTCCTCAATATCTATAATCAATTATGATATTCAATTAAAAGAATTCTGGGCGAAATAAAATCTAAATTACATATTTTCACAGCAACGTATAAATGAATAGATTCGTTCAATTTAAAATATTTGTACTGTTGACATAGGCCGCCAGAATTTTGAAGAAGGCTACACAATTCAATGTTTAATCAAACAAAGCTTTCCTGAAACCGCCATCCAGAGAAAGTATAATTGAAGTGTACATCCAGAGAAAGTATAATTGAAGTAGACTTATGATCATGACCTAAAAGTGCATCGAAGACATTTGTAATGCCTATGCCTTTTCGAAACATTATTCACATCTAGTACATATTTTGCAGAAAAAACATATTCCATCAAATACACTTTAAATAAGTTCTATAACACATTAATAACACTATTTCTAAACTGAAAGAAAATTTTGTTGGAAAATAGAAACTAAGCAATTTGACCTTATATGCCGAACCAAGAAAACATCCATTGTTTCAGCATTAAAGTAAGCTTACAAATTGATTTAAATTATAAAAAATTTTTACTTTTTTGATAGTTTATTTTTACTTTCATCTCGTTATACACCTTGTGCTTCACAAAATATATTCCATTTGGACTCAGTGCTAAAACTTTCAGTTAATCAGTTAACTTTCAATTCAGTGTAATAAGTAAGTTATGGACCTATTTAGGGTATTCAAAAATTAGTTTTCATTACTGTCTTTATCCCTGCAGAAAATGTAGTTTCCCTTAAATGAATAAGAAAAGAAACCCGTAGTCCTCTTCGTCAACTACATCTTCTTTGTGTATCATGTTATTCATCGGTCGGTGAGAAATGGAGCAATTTTTATAAAATCATTATTCCGTGACTTATATAAGCATTTAATTTAATTAACGTTGACCAGAAAGACTTAGCGGGCTATTTGACATAGTTTTCTGTTATTCTTAAGAGAAGAACAAAAAATAATGTCTAGAGCTTACATTCGGTATTATTAATATTAGCTTTAATGCTAAACCATTTCATACATCCCATTAATTTTTTACCTGTTCCTGCGGTAATATATTAATTTATTCAGTATCTGTATATTATATGACAAATATAAAAACACATCGTTCTTAGAATTATACCTCATAGAGAATTTACTGCTAATTTAGTGCAAAGTACACGAGTTATATTTAGTTAGACCTTTGTTTGGTTCTGAATTTACAAAAATTTCATAGAGGTTGTTAGCATTGAATGTCGTAATTCTGAGCTCCGGTCAAATCGAGACACCGGAGAGATGGTATTTTATTTCGCCTTGTGAAAATCTGTTTCGTTTTAAGTGCACCAGTCCCTATTACTTGGCACAATGGTCCTCGATGGAACTCGGATTCAAATAATGTAATTGGTAAGATAATGACCAAATGCCATTAATGATTGATAGATAATTTGATTTAAAATGCATAATAATGTGTTAAAGTTCCCTTGCAAGAAATATCAAGGAATTAACTTTTGTTGTTCCCACAGAGAAAATAAATCTATTGAAAATTATAAACTATTTTATAACAAATGCTTTACGGATGATAAAGTGATCAATTTAAAAAAAATAGATAAATCACTTTAAGTTCAAATAACATATACATTCATTGAAACTTTTGACTGAAAGAACAAGGAAATCTCACTATTCAAAAAATATAAACATATTTCGTATCTTATTAATCTTTATAAAGTAAGGAAACATCAAACAATTTACACAATGTAATGTGGTGGATCCATACCACCACGATGACATCTCTTCTTTTGTACACATCATAGACATTAATATTCAAGAGTGTTTTTGAAACGTGATCTTGACCAAAAAAACTATTTTACAATTGGAAAACATTTTGGAATATTCTAGTAATGAATTTATGTTACACTGAACATAATGGTGGTTAATATTTACTAATACATACTTCTAAATAACTAAAAAATATAATCAGACGCATAACATATCTCTTAGAAAACCTCAAATTTCCTGTACGATATTTAAATTGATTGGAAATAGTTCCATTCATCCTTGAAACATTGTTTATAATGTAGGCCACTAGTCTTTGATGACCATAAGCAGAAAAATTTCATCTCATGGGATCCAGTATACAGAACAATTTACCAGTTGATAGACGTTTGACCCATAGACCAATAAAATAAATTTAAAAAAATGATAAAATATCACAATAGTATCCAATGAGCCAAACGTTCCGGTGAAAATCTTCAGGTTAGTTATGGCTATTATGAATGGCTTGATTATTTAAATGGAAATAATCTAGCAGGTAGTTCTTTTTTAGGAGACACAATGTAATTCTCGATGTCTTATTATGGAGCACTAGTTCCTTGAATAATAACAATTACAGTAATAAAAGACAACTATCATTATTCCATGTTTTAGTGTAAAGTGTGAGAGAAAAAAACTCTTTCATTATTTGTCCGATATGATTATAAGGAGATTTAGGGATTTATTCAAATTTCAAAGCTTAGCAGAATCTTAAAATATGTTTATTAAATTTATCTCCTTACTTAACTAATAATATTTAAAATTCGTTTGCTTCTGTCAATCAATTTATTTACATTAAAATGAATTTAAAGATTATAAAACTGATTACTGTTTTTATCATCAAATGTCATTAAAGAAAGTAAATTAACATTTTCGGTACTTCATGCAATTAAAGCAAATTAAAAGAAAACGAACAGAAACAATATCACATTTGATACTCAAAACAAAAGCATCAAACAATTATCTTCTTAGCAATGTTTATCATAAATACATTAATCGCTGAAAATTTCTTAATATATCCAATACATTGTAGAAAATTTAAATTTTGAATCTTTACCTACCTAACAATTTATTTCTATTCTAAACTACAGAGATCCCTTTGCCAACAAGTTTAAAAAGAACATTAATTATATTAATTAAAGTATATGACACTTAAAACATTATCTACTTCAAGTCAAGTAAGGAAGGCTAATTATTTAATTTATCTCTAATCGATTTCAGATGATACGTTAATTGTAACCTTGAAGAATTTCCTTCCATAGGGTAAATGATAAGCCACGTGTTGTGGAGAATTACCATTGTTAATTATGTATTTACTGGTTCAATGAGTAATTATTGGAGAACAGGAGGCTTGAGCATTAAGTTACTTTCTGGAAAGACGAGTTAAGGCTACGAAAGTTTTCGATGTTTATAAGATCATAAGTGGATTGAAAGTTTTCTGCGTGGCACTTGAAACCCCCCGTCGACTTTCTTACAGAAATTCAACAAAAATTATTCGAAAAATTTTGACACTAATTAATGAATTAATGTGATCGTAGTAATTAAAAGATTCTTAATTTTAATGACACGTCATCTTCTACATGCTAATTGGTGTATATTTTTCTTCGTGTCCTTAGAATAAAATAAACGGATCTTTAACTAGATCAAATAAAAAGTTTTTACGTACTGAAATTTTATTATTTTGGGTTTCATCGTTCTTTAGACTTAAATTTTTCGTTAATTTAATAGTTCATTAAAATTTAAACTGCTTTAAATAATGAATAAATTATTAAACATTTTTAACTTCTCTGACAAGAAAATAAATTATGCTTTTTATCTATGAATTTGCCAAGAGCCAATAAATAATTCTATTGTTTTTGGTGCTAATTATGCCTTTCATGATCAAACTTTCAACTGCTTCAAAGCAAACGAGAGCTATTAAGTATTATAAGAATTTTAAAATTTATTTATAAAACATTCACATTACAGTTTTCGTAAAGTCTTGTTAGTTGAATTCTAGCGTATTTTTTAATATTTTAGCAACATCTAATGATATTAATTAATAATATTATTGTGTACAACAATCTAGATGATAATTACAAGGACACTTTTTTTTGGATATTCAGGAGTCTTAGCGAGGAGTGTAAATTACAATGTGTATTTGACTTATACGAGGTTTGGCTGTTAAATAACGAGACAGACGCTGAAAGAAATTTTATTATTATGTCATACTTATTTACTTATTACCTTCAATATACAAACCTCCTATATCACTACAATGCTGAATGCGAATCTTCCATTGTTCGAAACAGTGCTGGAAGTCTTCTTATGTCAACTCCTTCAGGACGTGTGCATTCAGAAGTGATATTTAATATTTCTCTCTATAACATACTACTTTTAACTATTGTTCATCACAAAGTGCAACAGAAGTGTAATGAAATGTATTTGATTTGTCCTGAGAGAATCTACATTAATATGATAAACTCTGCAACACCAAATTTTGCATATATTTCTCTAATGTAAAATAAATTTGTGACAACTACATGTCAATATTGGCTGCTTAAGTAAATCTTGGTTTTGATTTTCTGTGCTACAATGGACTATATTCGATCGGAAAAGTTATTTCTCCTAAAGTAAGACAAAATCTGTTAAGCCAAATCTTTTTTTAAAGAAAGAACTTATTGAACTCTTATTTTATAATTCATTTCACTATTACTCACTTTATTTCTTAAACACTTATACTCTGAGCTCCAAAAAAATTTCATATTCAGATCAACAAAGCAATAAATAAAAGGCCAGAGAACTACACTTCAAATTATAATAATTACTAAGAGTTCATGTTTTTAAGGTATTAAACTTACGAATAAGATATGATGAAAAATCCACTACCGCTTTCTCTCTCAAATCAATGAATAAAAACAGACTTATTAACAGTAAATTGTAATAATTACTAAGGGTTCATATGTGAGCTATATAGACTTATGAGTAAGGCGTTATGAAAAGTCTACTACTGTTCTCTGGCACAAATATAAAATATAATAATGCATTATGTCATTAAAATGTTTCAAACTCCTAGCAAAATCAGTATGACCTGGTAAATATTTTTTCCAAAATGAAAACCACCCATGAATAAGTTATTGATCAATGAATTACAAGTTTCAAATTAAATAAACCAAATGAAACATATCGACATATTTACAAATTGAGAATAAATTGACAATAATATACATAAATAACTCAGTAAATTACCTTTGACATGTAGGGTAATAGGAAGTTTGGGACAGTTGTGTGTGTGTGTATGTGTGAACCTTATCTGGAATTATTATAGAAAAATAAATTTAGCGTCTGTGCAAAAATCTTCATTATCTGGCATTACGAGATTTCTGCAATTATAGATTCTAGAATAAAACTGACGAGTCATTTTTTTTAAAAAATATCATTAATGTCTGTTCAAGTTTCCGGTTTGTGTGGAAGACTTGAATAACCCCCAGATATTTCTAATGAGGGGGAAAAATCAAATTTCAAAAGAAGAGGGTTTGATTTTAGAACTCTGAAAACAGTTGTGATAAAACTCACTTTAAAAATTATGATTTATTAAAGTTATTATATTACCTGTATTTTGAGAGAGAATGGTTTTCATTTGTTGACAGAAAATAGTACAAAATTGTTTTTTTAACAAAAATTAAATCAACCTAGTTCTCTTATTACTCCAGCTATTGAAACAATTCTAAAAAGGAAATTCAGAGAAACATTATGTCGAAATTGATATAGGCTTAGAACAATGAACAAAAAAATTTAAAAATTCCCTCTTAAAATACAGGAAAAAAAACATTTATTTTCTTTCTTTGCTGTGTACTTTTTATGTACTATCACAAATATTAAAATATAAATAATGCTATGAATATTGTTTGAAAAAATATTCACTTTTCTACAGTTATAGAGGCAATATTTCCATCATTAATTAAAATTTAATTACATCCTCTGGCAGTAGAAGACAGAGTAACCAATAAGATTGAAAGTTACAATCAGAATAATTTTCTTAACAGATAGAATTCACTTTCTCTTCCTCATACAGGAAGTGTGTCTGCCACTTCCGAGCTGTTTGGCTCTATTAATAAATAACAATGGAGTAAAAGAAAAATGAAACAGTGAATGTAATAAAAATTTATACATATGTATAGGAATCAATTGTGACATAAATCTAATACATCATTCACAATTCAAAAAAATATCGAACAAAAAAATAAATTTCAGTCTTAAAAATAAATTTCCTAGGTAATAATACAATTCTTTTTCTCATCGGAAAATTCTTTTGTAAATTAATAGGGGATGCAAACATATGCTTATTTTCTAAGAGAACCATTCAAATAGCATTAAATTTGAGAAAACGGTTATTTGAAAGGGTTCAAGTTTTCCTATCATTTGCTCGAAGTTTAAATCATAATATAAATTTGGATTGATTTGAAAAAACGCAATTACTCGTATGTATATATATATATATGTATATATACAGAGAGAAATCACACACACACACAATTTACGGAGTATTTGGGATAGTCCTCATCATTTATAGCCTCGGTTATATGATGAAAATAACTCTAATCTTACAACTGCCTCTTTTTACTTTCACACTCTGCAACGTAAGGATTTTGAGGCATTTTGTAAGCCCCATTCAGTTCATTTGTAGTAAGCCCTATTGGCATGAACTTACGACCTTGACTACAAGATTCTTTAAGGTAAAAAAAACTGATAATATTATAAAATACAAACGCTACTAAAAACTTCACCACATCTGAAAATCGTTTGAGTAAGAAAAACTTACGAAACGTAACATGATGTTTATGAAATTTTTTCTGCACCGCATATCGAGCAATCGAGTGTGATATGAGTGAGTGAGTAATGGTGAAATTCAATGGTGCAAGACCCAGGTATGACTATGCTGCGCCCAATAAGGTGCAACTGTGATCTAGACGATTGAAAAAATTAGGAAAAAAGATAAACAGGTTGATAAGAAAGACTGCCAAAAATAGAGATGGATAGCTAGGGTATCCAGGGGATGTATCACCCGTGTTTTCTAAAGACTGTAAACTCCATGGGAAAGGATAAAAATCACTAGGGTGCGTCGAGTATGCAATGTGGTCGCGGACTCGCAGCCGGGGGTTTTCGTCGAGTCGTAGGTTCGAGCCTTTATACCACTAAAGACCCGCCGTGTAAATGGGGACTTAAAGAACTCCAGTTGGCGAGGAGTGGAAATTAGGAGATGGAATACAAGCTCATGTGTCGTCCTCGTCACTTGATCGAGGTTCAAAATTACGAGGTCAGTCTCCAATAGCCCTCGTGCTGCTTCTAGTACGACGTTAATAAAAACAAACCAAACCGGATGAGTGATTCCATACTCAAGAAGATAAACCCTTGAGAGCTACTTAAAGTGCATATACTTACTAGAATTTTTATAAAATTCTAAGCTTTTTCATCATAAATAGAAGAAAAGCTTATATTTTTTCTATTAGAAAAAAATCAAAGTGTTTTATTGATTTATAAACAAACTATAGCCTCTCTCTCTAGAATTATACATTGCATTATTGGTGGTAGACTTCGAAATTTCAAAACGCAATCAAATAAAGACAAAGATATATTACCTGGGTGTCATATATACTATTCAAACAATTACATCAACTTTTTTTTTCACAGAAATAACTATAAATAATCGTTTTATCGTTGAGTGTCTTCCACCATCTCACAAGATAATCTTTGAGGAAAACAAGCCTCGAATTTGCAACCCAAGAACAACGAGGTTCCAGCTTTGTCAATGAATCTACTATGAAGATTTATATTTGTTGAAAGCGATTCATAATACCATTTTTGATGCTTAAAATTCCATTTACGTTTCTGAGAAACAGTAATTTTCTTCTATAAATCTTTATCCCCGAAAATTTTACAAAAAACAATAATACTCTTGGAGGAATCTCACGTTAAGAATGAAATGAAACTAAATAATTTCTAAAGTGTGTTTTGTCATTGAGAATCAAATCTTCATACAGCTTAATGTAGGTTTTAAAGCAGCATTGTGTATATGTAATGCCAAATAAAATCTTTTGAATTATTAATGCACGAGAACAACAGGAAAATAAATAGACAGGAATATCTCAATTTTTAATTACAGTCAACTGGCGAGGTTGACATCACTTTCTTAACTGTTACACCATGGAAAGACATAGAAACTTTATTCTATTTAATATGTGCAACAGGTTCTGGTATTCCAAAAGGATCAGAAGTCGAACACTTTTTTGTTTCTTTTGGTTTAATTAACGTCGCACTAGGAGCAACTAGGGCTATTGGAGAAGGAACTTGTAATTTTGAACCTCGGTCAAGTGACGAGGATGACACCTGAGCTGGCTCTCCCTCTCCTAACTTCTACACCACGGGAGGACTTTGGGCCTCAACAGATTTAAAGTGCATCCTCCCCGGCTGCACTGCCCGTCTTTAGTGACATCAGGCTCCAAACTACGACTCGAGGAAAGCCACCGGCCACAAGTCCGTTGTCTTATCCACTAGGCTACAGAGGCCGAGTCAAACAAGATGAATGATTTTACAAAATGTCAAAAATTTACGTAATTGAAATTGTTGCAACTTGCCAAAAACGCAGATTATCAAAAATTGCATCAAAACTGGATGACTTAATCTATTCCACAAAAATGTTCTTTGCAATTATTATTTTTTTTTTATTAACGTCGCACTGAGAAGTAACACGAGGGCTATAGGTGACTGACGTCGTAATCTTAAGTCTCGGACAAGTGACGAGGAAGGTATTTGAGCTGGTGCCTCCCTCTCAACCTTCTACACCTAGCTAACGGGAGGACTTGGGACCTCAACTGAATTTAATGTGCATCAGTCCCGCTATATGGTGGGTATTTTGTGGCATAAGGGCTCGAACCCACGACTAGAAGAAAACAACATCGGTGCCTTGTCCGTGATAATTTCCATTAAGGCTACTACCACCAAAAAATATTCTTTACAATCTCTTTGAAACTTAAAAAAAAAGTTTGGAAAATTTTTCAAAGGATTTTGATATGATCTGAAAACACAAAATACTTTTTTATAACAGCAAAACTTATTTCACAATTTCTTTTGTAATTTTTGACATTTCTCATTATTTGTGTGGCTGCGATAGTGATCATGGTTGCGGACTCGCAGCCAGCGTTGAGTTGTAGGTTCGAGCCTTGATGCCACTAAGGCCGTGTAAGGCCTTGCCTGGCCGTCTAGCTCTTGACTGATGCACGTTAAATCTGAAGAACATATAATTCCTTCCACTAGCGTGGTGTGGAAGCTAGGAGAGAGAGGTGCCAGCTCAAGTGTCATCCTCGTCACTTGATTAATGTTCGAAATTACGTGGTCCACAGCCAATAGCCCTTGTTTTACTTCTAGAGCGATGTTAATAATACCAAACCAAATCTTTATTCATATTGTAAATGTGCGCTTTAAAAAAGGTAACTGTTGAGTCTTTCTCTTTGGACCTAAAAATAATGATCAAAGAGAAAGATCCTGTGGAAAAGAATAAAATGAATGTTTACCTTGTTAAATTATAAAGAGCTCCACGATTATTATGTAACACAACAAAAATATTAAGAAAACTCCAAACTGACCCTCTTGAGAGCATTAATATGCGTAATTACTATAAAACGCACTTCATTCTGCTATTTCAAAATAAACTGAGCATAGCAACCATGAATTGTATCACCAAATGCGATGTTTCATTTCTCACCGGGGTCTTTGGCGCCAATAGCCTTTGTTGCTCCTAGTGCGATGTTAATAAACCAAACAAACAAACAAATCGGGGTCTTTAACTCATAATCATGTCTTATCCTGATTTTCAATACCTTCTCATTTCTCTTCGAAAAATTGTCTTAATTGAAGTGTAATCAAAAGAGTATTCGAATAGAAATTAAAAATATGCAGAAACGATGAATTTATTTAAATTACTAAATTTTAACCGTTTTATCAGTGCTTTTTATTTACAAAAATAGAAAGTCAATTAAATAATACTCAATTCCACAATACTTGATTGACAAAAATTAAAATATTTAGCTTACCTTTAATTATTTTACACGCTAAAGTAATATTTTTATCTGATAATAAATGTCTTCAGTAAGAAAGAAATTTTCATATATATAACGTTTTCACTTAAGCTAAACACATGTAAAATAATTAATATGTGCCTTTTTGTACATTTATAAAAAAAATATATTTCATTAAAGGCTTTCATTATTCTTCGAAAAATAATTTTTTCTTGCCTTTTTAATGAATGAATGAATAAACAAGTGGAATTTTCTAGCGTTTTTCAAATAATATTCCTTCACCTTTTTGTTTTGTTTCTCAAAAATTACAAATATTGCATAAAATAAAGCACCTATCTATAGAGAAAATACTAAACATGAATAATACTAAGTATTTTTCACGCAAATCAGATTAAAATAGCTAAATATTGGCTTTAAATTGTTTGTAAAACTATCTTTTGACAATAATCGCCAGAGAAATTTATATTTCGCGCAAATCACACTAGATGGCATTTATAGGCTTAAAAGTCTAAACGACTGCAGCAGATAAGCGTTTTCTGAATTTTTAATCTTTCTTTGCTAAACATTTGCTGGATTTAAGTTTCCTTACCTTTAGTAATAGAAATTGTTGGTTTATGCATTTTGTAGCCTTTGTTATCTAGAGACTTTTTTTTTTTCTCAGGCTTGATTTTCAAAGCTCTCGTATTTTTATTTAAATATCAAAAAGGTGATTCCGTTTCATTTTACATGTCTCTTATAATGCGATTTTTTTTGTAATATACTTAGGGATTTTCAAATTATTTTTGAATTCTTTCCTTAAGAAATGGAAAATATATATTTATTTAAAATTTGAATTATTTACTTACAAGTATTTTTATTTTAAAGATAAAAACAAATAAATAAAATTATAGTTTCCCACTTGATTTAAAACTTTCTTAAATTGAATTAATTATGATTTTTTGACAATTAAATAAATTGTCATATTTTTCATCTATTATATGGAGAAAATGCAACAAATTATAAATTTAATTTTATTAATTAGATTTTTAAAATACCTCTTTAGAATATTTATTTTCAAAAAAAAATACCATTTATTTGTAAACAATCAACATTTTATAAATGCCGCATATAATATATATTAATAGTATTTTTTCAATATTTAGTAAGATATGGATATATACAAGCAATTGTGATGTTGTTTGCTCAGAATTTGTTATAAAAACTTGTAAATGATGCTATTTTAGTAATTCAATTATCTAAAGAAATTCAAAACATCACCTATTATTTCTAATTAATTCCATTTAATTTTATTTCAAATTTACTTGTAAATAAAAATATTCACTTATTAATGGATGGAACCATTTTGAGTTAAATAATATTCTGTTTTTTGAAGTTTTATTATTCTTACAGCATTTCTGAAATGAAAAAATGAATTCAACAAAATAAAGTTTATAAAAATCATACAATATAAAGAGAAAATAAATTAATTTATTCAATAAAACCTTTTTTCCACATAAAAGGAAATGTTAAAAATACTAATAACTTTTTTCACAATGAAACAAATAAAATTTGAAAAGATCCTGATAAATTTATTGATCAATATTAATAAAACGAAACGTATTCACATTTACATATCTTTGAAAAAATATGTATTTACAATAAATGCTATAAAATATATTACTTTTTAGAAGTAAAGTTAAATTAAATTAAAACACTTTTATTAATTAAAGGTATTAAAACAATTTTTGCTTTCAAATGGCTTAAATACTTGAAACTATTATCAAACAAAATTTGCGTCTGGAAGTTTAACTAGAGGTTAATTAAACGGAAATGAGTCTCAGAACCCACTACACTATTACTATTGATATAGATAAAAGTAAGTTAATTTGCTGTTTAAAAATAATCAGAGTATTTTCTTGAATAAACATTTGGATCCTTTTTATCTACTCTTTTTGAAATATTTGTTCATATTTTCAAAGAAATCATAGACTTTCTGATATATTGAATTCTATATTCTGCATTCAATATTCGATCATATTGAATGCAGCAAATGTTGGAGTTTAAAATAAGAAATATTGATGTATTTTGATTGGCGCTCATAACAAAGAACATCAACTCAATCGAGCCATTTCTCTAAAATCTTCATATAATTTTAAAACAAGTTTTTGTGCGTAATTTATTTCCACATTGTATAGTTGGTAATGCATTTTATTAATTTGAATAACTTTAGGAGCAACTGCTTGAACTCAAATATCTCAGGGACTTAAATAACAATATAAAGTGTTGAGAATTTCTTTCAGTTATTATTTTTTGAATTTAACAGCTATCTGACAGATAACTACATAGAAGTAATTTCTCATAGTTAGTTGAAACGATTGGTTAAAAATCCATCAAAATATTTTGCTGCCTTTGTATAAAGATTGTAATTGTTTATCAACTGAGAAACACTGAGAAACAACACGAGAGCTATTGATGGTGGACCTCGTAAATTTGAAGCTCAGGAAAGTGACGAGGACGACACTTGAACTGGACCTTCTCTCTCTAAACTTCCACATCACATAAACGGGAGGACTTGACAAGATTTATACATCATACCTGTCACATGACGGGTCTTTAGTAACATCAGGGCTCGAACCAGCGACTCGACGAAAACCAATCCGGCCTTGAGTCAGCGACTATAACCACTAGGTAACCGGAGTAATTATTTATATAAGTAAGCAATTTTAAAATAGTTTTTAGTCACGTGCTACTTTTAAATCATAAAGTCTACTTTTTGTCTTTTTACGAATACAACGAAAACTACACCAGCCTGGAGACATGAACAATACACCTAGGCTACCGCGGCCACACCCGTGTTTAACAAAGACTGTAAGCCCTGTGGGAGAAAGGGAATATCATTCAGATACCTGAGGATCGTGAGCCCCTTACTTACCTAAAAAAGTTAAGTCCTTAATTATAGAAGCTATTCTTTTAATTTGGGAATTTAGTTTTCTGAATTAATTTCCTAATGTCCTTATCTTTCAAATAATAACGAACGAAAGTTTATTTTTTAAAAAAAAAACGTGAGTAATTATGTAGTGATTTATGAAAATTGCCCATAAATATAAGAATATTTCTAAGCAAACTTTAGAAATTAAAAAATAAGTATATTTAAAAATGATGATTTCTAAAATGTTTGTAATGTACAAAATTCTTTTAGTAAAAAGGAATGATAACTTTCAAGGTAAGGAATATTATTAACTTAACTACTGTTTGAATTAAATCAATTCAAGATAAGTTTTTATGCACTTTTTTGAATGAATATGAAAACACTCTCCAAAAATTATTTAATGCACCCAATTAATTATTTTGACATCCAATTACATGTGATTTAAAATACAGATTGGCAATGTGAATGCAGTAATGAGTTGTCATCTTTATTTTTCCTTTCTTTACAGAACTCATGTTAGTAAATTTTAACTATACAGGGAATGTCACTATCTATTTTTTCTTCTGTTCAAGACATTTATTTTGATTATAAAAATAAAATATTTTAACTCACGCTAATGAAATTAAAAAGCATACTGATGTCACTGGAACAGGCATATCTATAGTTCTCCTTAATTTTTCAGAGGACATTTTAGAGATTCTGGGAGACTTAGCTTTTTAGATGATTGAAGACGCCACAATAACTTCCATCATTTTAAAAGTGCCAGCATGAATGGAAATCTTACAGAGAATCTTAACAATTAATACATCATTTCAAGGACAATCTACTGTATCATATTACCACTGAAAATATTTTGAAATCCAACTTTTTTTTTATTATTATTCATATATTGAAAATTGCTACCTAAATCACCTGACCTTAAGTAAGCAAAATGTTTCCTATAGGACAAGCTAAAAGACAAAGCGTTCTACAGTAAGACGTTATCATCACGTAATGTAATACAGATTCAAGCAGAAAATTAACATTATGATTCCTGATACATTGTCATCTATTTGAAAAACTAAATAGATGACAATAGGGAAATGAACTGATAATTTTATAGGCATATTTCAAAATTGTTATGGAATTATTATAGACATCAATGTAAGTAATTTAAATGCTATGCAGAAAAATGGAATTGCTGCTCTATATTACTGTTTGTCAAGTGATTCGAAATAAATGCATGGTCAATATGCAATAGGGAAACAAAGCTGGTGCTATTTTCAGTGGAAGTAAAGGGGCGAATGGAATATAATCTAGCACAAAATATGTTGGGTTATCAAATGAGGTTTTAAATAAAATTTATCTAGTATATTTAGAATTATGCAATAAAGAATGTCGAGTAAATGTTAACGTAAATGCTCGCAAAATGCAAATGAATTCAATAACAGAATAATTTGGCAAAGAACACCGGAAGAGAAATTCGTTTCTCTCAAAACTGTTAAAATTGGATCATATGATGCAGTTATTCAGTTTAATGAAGATTTCAATGGCAGTTTAAAATTTTTTAATAAGATGAACATTGAAATTCCTGGGGATTTTACTTTACGGGGATATAAACACTTGGGCAAATGCAGAATTAAAGAATTAATACGTAATTCAGACCCAAAGACAAAGAAACACAAAAAATTTTAAGAGCTCTCAAAAATAAAAAAAAATAACTAGTGTTTTGGGAGGTAAAGATGGTGAGTATTATAAATCTGGTGTATTTTAATAATGAAGAAAATGTTTTTCATGTAAACAGAATAGTGTAATGTTATGTTTGTTGTTTTCTCAAAATGAGATTTTTTTTTTTTTAATTTTTCATTACTGTAAAACACAGAATCTCAAAATGTTATGCATCAATGAACCTGAAATCTTATGTGTTTCAAATACTTATAAAAGTATATACAGTAGAAAGTTTTTTATACTATGCAATAAAATAAGTGAAAAATACAATGACATTTAAAGAAAAGTTCAGTGTTCAGAAACTCGAAATATCATAGCTTCCTACGTAAGGGCTATATTATCAAAATAATAGTCTATTCAGTAGGAATGATTATTTAATGTATTATTTAATTTGCAAAATATCAACGTATTTATTATCTTTTCAGTTATCATGTTTTGGGAAAAGTCTTAATGTTTGCTTATATTTGTATAAAACACCCTTTTGACGGTAAAAATATACACTAAAAACTTTTCCTGGGTGTTTATATGATTTTAAAGCACAATAAGGTTATAAAATGTGAATTTGTAGGCGAAATTCAGGTTAACTCAAAAAAAATTCCTTTGAAGGTGTACTCTTATCTCAATGTTATAACAGGCTTTTAACACTTAATCTAGGCTATTCTAGAATTATATGTATAACTATCCTCATCAACAAAAAAAAGTTATATATAAATATACATTATATAATGTACACACCCCTCCTCTATCCCTGCAATGCTACACGCATACCTTCCATTGTTCGAAATAGTGTTGAATGTCTTCTTCTGTCCGCTCCTTCAGGATGCACATGCCTCTTTCTATATCACAGCTTCAATGGAATCAAATATTGTTCCTTTTAATGCAGACCTTAAGAAACAGATAGGAGTTAGATATCGCAAGATCTAGTTAATATGGCGTATGATCTAACACTTGGATAGAAAACTTGGTTAGAAACCTCTTGATAGACAATGAAAAATGAGTCGATGCATTGTCTTGGTGAAGAACCCATTAGTTACATATCCTTCCCCAAATCCGGTCGTTTTTTTCTTAATCTGTCACAAAATTCAGCTTGAACGGGAAGGAAGTAATGTTGTTTAATAGTTTGATTTTCATTGAACTCAGTGAAAGTACATAATACCCTGAATATGAAATAAAACTCAACTAACATTGCTTTGAATTTTGATTTGCTTTTCCTAGCATTTTTGACTTTCGAGGAAGATGGGCTCTTCCAGTGCATGGATTGGCTCTTCGTTTCAGGAGCATAAGTAAAAACCAACGATTAATACCCTTTATTATTCTTTTCAATAGGTTTGGGTCATTTTCAATGGCATTCGAAGTGTCAGTACAAACATATTTGCAACTTTCTTGTTGATAAAACGTGATAATTTTAGGCACCATTTTGGCACACATTTTTTGCATGTTAAAAATTGTAATGAAAAATTTGCCTTACAGATTCTTTGTCAATTTCTGCAGTCTCAGCAATCACATGAAAATTTAGTCGACCGTCAGATCGAAGCAGATTACCATTTTTTTTTTTTTTTTCGATATTATCATCCACTTTTGAGGTGGAAGGGCAACCCGTGCGTGAATGACTTTCAACGACTTCGAGGCTATCTTGACAACGCTTAAATCTCTCAAAAATCGTACATAAACATCTATAATAATACACTTCATTCAATCAATTATAAGTTTCAACAGCGGTTTTTCCTAGTTTCATGTGAAATTTCACAACAATTATTTGCTCACTTATAAGTTTTCCAGCAAAACATAGAAAAATAACTCTATTGCAAATGAAGGCTACGGCTTTACAGATTTGTTTACAGAAGCGAGAGTGTCTATATTCGAAAGAGAAGGCTTCACGCTAAATAGCTAATGGTCGCTTGCGTTTGATCAAGCGGACTTCTTTTGTAGCATCGTCAGTCTCGTATATATATATATATACAAGGTGCCCAATAAAGTCCCTTGCAACTCTCTTAACTTCAGAACGGCTGCAGCTATATTCATAAAAGTAGTGTGTAGGTACAGTAAAGCAGCCATGCGCTACTGAATGAAACCGCCTCACATTGTAGTAAATCACGGAAAACATATGCTTGTTTTAACAGTTCTTTTCTTCGCATTAATATCCGTAATTTAATAATTAATATGTGTATTTTATTACTAAATTGATGATGCTCTACAACTTTGTAATCCTTATCGCGTTCCATTTTCAAGATAGGAATGCTAACTCCTCAGTTTTCCAACAGGTGGCACCGTAGGTGGTTTTATTCAATGACGCATGGCTACTTTAATACATCTAGACACTACTTTTATGAATAAAGCAGCAACAATATATATATTGTTCATAATTGTTACACCTTGAAGGCGACACACGAGAAACATTCCATTTGCAGGAAAGGTATAACATGATGCTACATTCCAAAAATTAACATGTTGGAGTAACACCATCAACAGCCAGTATATTTCTTACACTGAGTATAGGAAGTTCATGTAATGAGTGCATCACTCTAAAGTTCAATTCGAATGTTGTTGATCAGACTCGTGCAAGAAAAGGCAATTCTTTAATCATTCTACAATACTGCTGCTAGTGTTGATCAAAGCCCCATAGCTTTCATGCTAATATATAATCGATGAATCGAGGAGAGTTACACAGATCGCCAAGTCAGATCTCAGTTACACCCAAACATTAACGGGTGAAAGGTAAGGCATGTTGTTCAAAGGTTTGTTCGTCCATTTATCTCTTACTCTCTCAAAAGTTGATGGATTATGTAGTAATTAAGATAATACATAATGCATAATAATACAATTTTTTTTTCCCTAATCGTTAGAAGTTAAAGAATATTTTTCGTCTGTCAGTATGATTATTTCACCGCTTAAATAAAATTCGATGCCATTGTTATTATTCTTAACTTTTTGTTTTAATATTTAACATTTCATTTTTTCAAAAAAAGGAGCTTTGTAGGTGTTTTGATTAAATTTTACATTGTCATTTACTTGCTTAACCTAACGCACTTTCTTTCATGCATTTTATGAAATGGGTTTAGAGGAAATTCTAAGAGCTTAGACCTTGAAGGAGGGATTACATTCTTAGTGTTTGTTAAAAAGATGTTATACTGATTTTTAATGAATTTCCTTTCATATTCATGATGTTGGAGGTAGGTTTTTTTTCTTATCAAATGTTGTTAGTTTTGTTCTTTCACTGTACTGAGGAATCACAAGAGGAACTGGCATCCGTTCTCACTTAAAAAAGGAAATAAAAGTAAGTTTTGAAAGATGAAATTAGTTATGAGAAAATCATGAAATATTTTTAGGGTATCAAGGGGTAACGCGTCATTTGAATTTGTCCCAAAATAGTAAACTTTATAGGAGAAAGGCCACTTCACTTAATTGATATCGTGATTGTATACAACCTATATTTATCTTAAAAAGATAATAAACTGAAGTTTCCTAGTAAAAATAAACATTACTGAAACATTCTTGCCACGAACAAGTGAAAATGTAAACAACCTGAAGTAAAGAGAGTTATCTAATGGTTCATTCAGGCTACAGGAAAAAGAAGCTACTACGTGAAAGCATGCAACAAAGTCTGATGTCATTTTGCGGTTTAGAATCGTAAAATTTCCTTTTATAAAGTGATAGTCACTACTGTTTGGATATTAGAAGAACATCACTGCTAAATCATTTTCCTTTAACGTTCGCTGATGATTCTGTTATTAATAATATCTCGAAGAGTATATTTGTTTATACAGAAGGTATTTATACACTTTCAAACAAATTTAAGTCATTTCTGACTAAATTTTAATATTTAAAATACTTTTATGATGACCATGTTTTTGAACTACAAGTCTGCATCGTGCTTTCCATGACAGATGGACCTTTCTTAAAATTTCTAGAGTTATTGAATTGCACTTTCACTACTTCGCACCCATCAACCACATTGATGGGCAAGCGCTTATAATGGTCTTCTGTTATACACCAAATGCCGAGTAATTCAAAAGTGAAATATCAAGAGGATTTGCAATAATATGTTAAAAAGTTCTACATGCATTATATATATATCAGCTTTCATTTTATTCCGAACGACAATTTTTGAAGTATGACTGGTGATTTGGCCTTGGTACAAATTCTCTCTTTAAAAGTCATAAAGATAATGAAATGAAATTTATTCTATAAATATCGGATGTAAAATATTCTCTTAATAATATGATAAGCTGATTTTAATATTGCTTTCCCCTTTGGGCTTTACGAGGGATATTCAATATTTAAAGAGACAAATATTTTTAGTAAAGAAAATTAATAATTTAGGTGATTGAAACGTTTGTAAGTATTAATTAGTAGCCTTGCGAAGAGTGTTATTCAGCTTTTCAATTTATATCTACTTAAACATAACCTTTGAAGTCTTACTTAAGATGGTGTGTCCGCTCGAAGAAAATATTTCTTCTTTTTTTTTCTGTTATGGTAATTTTACATTTAGAAAGTGTAAACCAACAGAAATATTCTCTTGGGCGAACAAAGAATTCGGTAATAGTTGCAAAATCAGCGCAAAGATGTACCGTGGGTGGAAAAGTTTAAAATTTGCATCAAGTGTCACAGACCAGCCAAATGCCCATGGTCTGATTCTCAGCTATTGTTAGGAGAGGCAACGCATTATCGACAGCCTATGCTACTGAGATGTGTTTGAAAAGAAGGTCAAATATACGTTGAAGAGAAAATATCTGAGAGAGCAGTGGAAAGGCGAACTTCTTCGAAACATTTCTCGACCTCATAGGGCACAATTGACACTAGAAACGTTTTGACAAAACAGTTGGGAGTTTTTACTTCATTCTTCTTTCAGCTCTGATCTTTCCTCTTCTAATGTTTGTTTGTTTGTTCAGATGAAAGAAGCTTTGTGAGGCATCAAGCTCAACGAATGGACAAAGAAAAACGTGCATAATTGGCTTCGAAATCAAGATAAAGAATTCTTTGCTGAAGGGATAAAAGGAATCGCAAAAGGATGAGACGAGTACAGAGAAGTTGGCGGTATTACATAGAAAAGTTAATAAGGAATAACTTTAACTTAATCAACTGTTTTTACTGTAAAGCTATTTATCTGTTTAAGTATGGAATGAGCCTCGTAATTTCCAGTTGTAAGAGAACTACAACTGTCAAAAGACCCTTACTACAATTTTCTTCACATTCTCATAACTAGGTTTAGACATTTTTTTTTATCTTTTCTTATCGTTAGTAGAAAGTAGACCTCTTTTTATTGTAGTCATTTAGGCAACATCATGCATCATCAAGGATAACGAGGTATTTCCACTTATTTCCTCTGAATGTTTTTCATACAGGATTCTACAAAATTTCATGCATTGAGCCACATGCCTAGGACAAAGGTGAAATTTATATGCTTTAGCTTTCAAATTTAAAATATTTATTTATTACTTTGCACATTGTCACTACAGATATTTGAAATTGATTTCTAAGTCAGTAGATTTTCCTTTTATATCATTCATTCACTTTTGAAACACTCGAAAGAATGCGTGTTTTTTTCAGGTATTCATTTACGGTATTCTTTTTTGCGTAGATGTAATGAATGAGGAAATATTTCCTTGCTGATTAATAATATTGCTTATTTCCTTCTTAGGAACATTAAATCCTGGAGATTTACAGCTTGTTTAAATTACGTTATAAGACTATTTCTCCTTAAATATAGCACAAAAAAATCTTCCCATCCACAGCTTTTTTACATCTGTCATTTTGAAAGAATATAAAACTTTAACGTATCAGATGATAATTTCAATTTCAAATAATAAGATATTGCCAAAACATTTTCTACCAAACTTTTTGCGAAGCAGTAGTAGTCGAGTGGTCATGGTCCAGAATAAACGAGCTATTTGGATTCGAATCCTGATCCTGATAAAGACCTATCATGCTACAGGGATGATGCACGCTTAATCAGGTAAGGCTCAATGTCCTCAAATTGAGATTATGTAGAAATAGGAGATATAAAGTGCAAGTCAGAGTTGTGTCCTCATCACTTGTCTGAAGTTTAAAATTACGAGATCCTTAACAAGTAGTCCGTACATTGCTTATAAGCGCTGCGTTAATAAACAGTCAATCTATCCAGCCAAAACAATTGCTTTTTTCTTAATTATTTATGAAAATTTTCTGAAAATTTGTAAACATCTCCTGTATATGATGGACGTTGAAGTAACTCTACCACTATACTACTCGTAAAAAATCTCACAACATACCAGACTGTTCATAGATAATGTATCTGATTTCTAATCATACAATGAGATTAAACATCCAATTTTGTAAAATTCTGCTTAGTTACGGTGGTTTAAAAGTGTGGAAACTCTACGGTTAGGTCAGTGTCACAGATTATTGACAGTATGAAATTTTCTGCCAAACACTTTTCAAAGATAGTTACACCAATCGATTGATAGTTTTTACAGCTTCTAAGATTATAAAAATTAAAATAAGTAGTATTCTTATAGAAATAGGAGTTAATAAATACATTTAGGGATAAATAGGAATAAAAACATCATAAAAATTATGATAATTATATTTGGTATGTTATTTAGCCGTAGAAATTAAAGTTACAAGCAATCACCTCCAATAGTTCAGGAAACACTCTAAATGAAAATTACGATTATAAATCGGAAACGTAAAGGGATCGTCTACTATGTTATCATTAACTGTCGCAACACTTAACCATCGCAATCTAACTATCGCAACACTTAACACTTGGTATTCAATAGAGGAGGGGTGGGGGAGATTAAATGACAGGCTTTCTTCGACTGATTTTATTTTTTTTTTAAGAAACCTTTTATTTTTATAAAAATGAAATGAAATAATAAAGATAACAAACTAAGAACTAATTAATAAAATATCCCTAAAAATTACAATTGAATAAAAACAATTCATGTTTCGCTTATTAATCTTTTGCTAAAATTTTTCTAGTACATGCTCTCGTAAATTTCTTTCCAAATATCTCTGAAATGAATAATCAGATTCCTATAAAAGTTAGAATTCAAATCACCTCAATAATATCACAATTCAATAGACAAACTCCTTGAGCAAATAACTCCTATAGAAATATCAGCGAAGGACTTTCCTTTGCAAAAATGTTACAAAAGCAAATATTACTGAGTCACACGACCGAATATCCGAACCGGTCTACCACCACAATTCTAAGCCCGAAGAACCAAACTTATAGCAAAATTTGCATCAGAATTCTAAAATTTCCGAACATGTTATGGTTGCAGCCAACGGAGAACTGAAATTTTTTTTTTAAATGTTTTCTTCAATCGTCTCGAAATCAAATATCGAATGTCGAAAACCACGAGGACATCAAGAAACTCGATATTTCTTATCGGCGCACGTGCTCACCATTCAAATATGGATAATGGGTTACAACTGCTTCCGGCTCAAAATTGCATCATAGTATAGGAATGGAGTTTGATCTCGTATTGTCAAATGGGAGACTTCATAGATAAGCATTCTCCTATTATCTTTTTATTTCAAGAAATGCACCTCAAGCCAAACGTCTTTAAAATTCCTAATATATTTTGCTACACAAACACACATTAAATACACACTGTGGGAGGTAATGCTCTTATGATTAGAAAATCCATTCCACACCACCATATCCCAACAACTTCTCTCGGGGAGAAAGAAGCAACTGTTGTTTCTCTAACCTCCCTCTCCTCCCATCAGAAGAATTCCACTTGAAGTATTTATTTACATCCCTACACACACTTTCAGTGTTCCTATTGATTTTAAAAACATGGAAACAATTACTCAATTTGAGGATGTTTCCAGTCTGTGTGGAGATTTTACTGCCCATCTTGTTACTTAGGCTGTGTAATTACAATAATCAAAGAGTAATTTCAATTAAAGGTTTTCTGAACTCCTAGGCTTCAACTTTAAGGTCCCACACACACCAACACCTTTTGGCAATAACTCAGCCTCCAACTTAGGTTTCGCCCAGATGAGATATGTGCATTAGCAAAGGGAAAGTTTTTGCTTTCCTAGATCATATAATCTCCTAATTCCTAACTTAAAATCTTCTATACAAATAACATTTAATAAAATAAATGTTTCCACTGTTTGGAAACAATTCCACAACATTCTAAACATCACATTTTACTATACCACTTCTCAAATTGGAGAAAAAATCAAGGAGCACCTCCCTAATTTAACGAATTAACTCCTTCAAGCACATTCAATAGCACCTAAATCTAATAACCCAAACAAGTCTAAATATATATCAGCTCAGAATTTAGAAGTTTTTCAAGCAAAGGAATTGAGCAATGAACGACTGGCTATTCACTAAGGACCCCGCTGATAAGTCCCTTTAAATAATCTTCAAAAGTACATGAAAAGGAAAATTCATGAGTTTACACAAAATACATGGGGAAATACTCGGTTTGCACTAGATGCTGAAGACAGTTCCTTCAAAGGAACGGTCAATTTTCTACGTAAAAAAAAGATACATAGTTTCAACACTTAAAGGTACGTTTAGTATCATACTTTCCAATTCTGATAATGCAAGTGTTTGGGCTAATTGTCTTGAAAATCAATTCAAATTAAATGAAATTTAGAATCCAAATTCTGACAAAAATATTTTGGATTTCAAGAACGATAGTTGGATTTTTTCATTCCAATTTCTTCAAGAATGATAATAACTTAAGGCATCCCCCTTCCATCTTCCTAAGCCATCCAACTTTCTTAAATACACGAAGAAAATAAAAATAAAAAAAGCCCCCAGATGGGAGGAAATTACAAAGGAAATAAAAAATTTAAGCAATCATCCCTTAAAGTTATTTTTGAAACCACCTTCATTGTTAAAGGCATAATTTTTCTAGAGCAATCTCCTCAGTTTGCTAAAGGTCATCTGTAATACCAATTATGAAATCCGGTACAGATCCCATCCTCCTTCAGAGTTACAAACCAATTTCTTTCTTACCTATCACCTTAATGAAAATGAAATCCTTATCCATAAACCACATGGTTTTAGAAAACACCTGGCTAACTTCCACTAACTTCTCCATGTTGTTGAGCACGTTAAACCCGGTATTAATAATAGTAAATCCACAGGTATGATTTTCTAAGATATTAAAAAAAAATATATCTGGTAGAGTTGGGTACGAGGGCTTGCTCCAGAGGCTAATTCAAATCAATACTCCCCTTAATTAACTAAACTAATTAAATTTTATTTCCAAACTAGATCCTTTGTTGTACGGGTAAATAACTTGTTCTTCAATACCAACATCATTACTATGGGTATACCTCAGGGCTAAATTTTAGGTCCTACCCTATTCAGTCTGTACGAGAACGATACCCCAAGATCACCTAATAAAATTATTTGTTTGCACGTAGACGGCACAGCGATTCTAGTCTATCACACAGATCCAGACAACGTTACACTTGCACAAAATACACACATCACATTACTTAAGATTGGTTTCCAAATAGAAAATTGCTCTAAGCGTAATTAAAACATTAATTATCTGCATTTCCAAAAATAGATCAATAATCATCCCAAACATCTTTTAATTAATCAAAATATCCTTTGATATCTCAACCCACAAAATATCTATATCAGTAATATTGGATAAAATCTTGCATTCGAACAACACATTACACATATAAAAAATTCCAGGCTGGCGCATTTCAAGTTTACCCACTAATTTCTTGGGATTCGAAACCGACTAGAGTAAATAAGAAGCTTATAGACATGATTATTAGTCCAATGTCAAATTGGGCCTATCCAATCTGAGGATTGGCAGCGAAAAACCACATAAACTTGAAAGGGCTCAAATCCACGTTATTTAGCAAATATTAAGCCCTGGTTGCTTCATGAGAATTGTAGATCTCTATAACACAATAAATTTCCATCCCATTAAGACAACAATATTACAATTAAATTCTTTGATAATTTCATGACCATCAATAATCAATCTCTCCCTAATATTTCAAATTATAATTCTGACCCGAGCACTAAAATGCATGAGATATCCTTTTTGAATTTTTAATATCCTAAGTTAATAATTTTTATAAAATTTTTAATATACCTACTTCAAATTCTACAGCGTTGAAACAGGAAATCTCCTCCAATAGAAAAAAACCCTCCCTCCAATCAATGAGTTTTCATATTCGCACTTCGAATAGGAATTTTTCCTAGGCAAAATCAACAGCTTACAATTATGAGGAACTTAATTTTGAAATTTAAATTTTGTCCTTTCATCATAATTAAGTAGAAAAAGATTTTGCACATTTAAGAAAGTTCATGGATATTTTAAATAGAAATCACAATTTTAGAAGGGATCAGGTCGTAAACTACCGGGAACCGGCGAGTGATGGATCACTGGTACTCAAGTTAAGAAATTTCCAGTTCTCGACATACTGAATTGGACACTCCAAGCGGAATTTTGATTGGTCATTGGAAGGAGAAGAAATTAGCTAGGTGTGATGTTTCAAGAACGCATCGAAAATTCAATTTTGTTCTTGCGACTTAAAATTCATAAGAAATTGAGAAGGGATTTTCAGATTAAAAAAAAAATTTCACTTAAAAGAACTGTCGTACATGATATCAATAGGATGCTAAGCGCACAAGTTTCGGGCTGAAGAGAGATTTTATTTTAGAAGTTTTCGACAAGAAAAATGAAAATATTGATTGGAAAATTTATAGTGGTATTTATCTTTTAAAAAGAAAAATTGCATTTACGTAATTTATTACAAGATTTTAACCTTTTAGAACATGGTAAGCTATTGCAAAGCACAATGTTGCTATATTTAATTTGATTGAAAACCTACAATTTAAATTAATAATTTTAAAGCGCATATGGTTCAAAACCCATGAATTGCTCATAGAGATTTCTGTCTTTTGAGGGCAGGAAAGTGTTGGTTGCTGTGCTTAAGGGCATGTTTGGGTCTTTTTTGCAGAGTGTGGTATCCCAGCAAAGTAGGACGGTATGTTTTGAAGTAATATTTTGGGGATTCGTAGAAAGTATGGAAAAAATTAATTGACTGTTTTTTGATGAATTCTTAAGTTGGGTAAATTTTAAAATTTTGATGTTGGACTTCATTTCGGACAACCCAAGGAGCATTTGAGATTTTCCTAAGATGTATATTTTAGTATTTTAAGAGACGTTTCACACATGAAGTTGCTGCTGCCGACCAAATGGAAAAGACATACTGTATGATAGTTCTCAAAATACAATTGTAGAACAGAAGCTTTGTCCGATTACCAGCTTGTTCTTTCGAGAAATCAAGTGAGTGAGTTTCTTTCTCCTTTCGGGAGCCTTCAGGAGAATTTCTTGGATATAGAAGACAAAGGTTAATTTAGCTTTAAGAAACAACCGTATAAGTATTCAGTGACCCAAGAGACGGGATGGTCAAAAATGTGACTGTAAGTTAGTTGCTTATGCACCGTTGTTTCGTGAAGAGGAAACAAATGCTTTTGGATGCATTGGCTTTAATTTTCTAATCAAGGAGTCAGAGCTGTAAACGAGAGATGTATTTCTTAAATCTATTAATAATTTTCCGATTGCAGATGTTTTGATTTATAATAATATAGTATAATCGACGTACATGGCCAAGTGAATGTTTGTAAGTTCGAGATGTCATTTTTGTATAAATTGAATAAAATGGGAGCTAAAGTATATATGCTCTCAAAATACACCACTGAGGATTGGTATGTGGTTGAGACTGGATAATCAACAAGGTCTTTAACCATCAAACGTTTTGCACGGTTTTTCCCGTAAAGTTCGAGATATTTCAAAAGCGTTTAAGCCAGGTTATCCCTTGTGGCTGTGAACACACCGAAAATGGCAAGGTCGCCTTTTTTCGAATTCACAGGATTACTTCAAGATCGTTTAAGACTGGTTTTTCTGAAATTTCTTTCCCCATTTTGAAAGTTTTACATCTTGATAGATAATTGGTGAGGGTTATGGACAGGCAGTGAACTTTGACAGGAAATTTTATGGCTCATTCAGGAAACTCGCTCTTCCTTTTGAGACATTTTCCATTGAGACATTCGTTCAAGAGAGGGAGGGTAAGATTTTCTTTCAAGTGTTTCTGTCGATCAGCTTGGTTTGAGATTTTATTGCGTTTGAAAGAAATGCGTTCTTAGACCTAGCTTTCACGATAAAACCATTTTATTTAAGCCAAAGCAAAAACACTTAAAAGTTCCTTCATAAAATTAACATTTTTTTAAATTAATATTATTTTATTAACATTTTTTTAAATTAATATTCATTTGAATTTTCTAACAAATTTAGTTAGAGATGGAAACCTACTGTTTTATCTAGTTGGAAAAATTACTTTTTCTATGTTTTCTTTGCTTGCTATGAACTAGCAATTTTTTCCCTCACATTAAAATTATTAAATAGAGTTAAGTTTTTATATTATATACATACATCTCTAAGAACATCGCTAATTACATATCTATAAAATATCTATGTTTAAAGTTAAAGAATATGGGATGACAATGAATATATTCTATTGTTTTATTCATATTTCTTTTATAACTACTTTTTCAGTTTTTAAAAAGATAATTATTTCATAATAAAGTGTCAAAAATTAAAAAAAAAAAAAAAAAAAACGAACGAGTCAAAATCAAAAACGCTTTAAGCTTTTCAATTTTTATCTAATGAATAATTTTTAAGCTTCTGTATTTCATTACTTTAAAAAATTTCTAGTGCATTAATAAAAATAACAAAAAAAAAAAACCAAACTTTTTAAAATCTATTAATTCTTAAACAATTTCAAAGTCAGGTATTCAGGACAGCTTACACACGATCCTCAGTTTTGTGCAATGTTAAGTTCCGAAATACATCCGAACTTTTTCAAATAATTGAACTACAGCTTCCTTCAAAGAGAAGATGAATGAGGTTTCCCCCTCAAATTCAGAATTTTCAAACTTGATTTTTCGAATTATTGGTAACTAAAAGCGTCTATACACATTTATATTTGTTCATACGCGTAAGTGTCTACTGTACATAGATATTTTTGATTACTAACTATTTGAAGATTCAAATTTAAAAAATATCCATATGAGTAAAATCACTTATAAATTATCTTCTGTTAGAGGATAACTGAAGTACATGTAATTAAAATCCGGACATTTTTCGCAATATCAAGAATATACAACTAGGAATTGTATATAAGCTACCCTGAAAATCTGCTTTTCAAATTAAGGTAAAAAATATTTATGCACACAGTTAAAAATTATAAATCACAAAAACTTACAATTCTATGAATATTTAAAGTATAAAATTAAAAACTGAATATATTTCAACGTTAGTATATTATCATATATTATGTAAGTATTGTACAATTCAGTTGAAAATTGCATGTAATGAGCAAAAAATATGTTGAAACATTTAATGAAAAGTAACATTTTTACTTGGAAGCAAAGCTGAGATGCTAAAACTTCGGAATACAAAAATTATGAGCATATATACAATAGTTTCTGAAATAATTATTTTAAAATTCAGTTCGAAATTAGTTTGTTATATTATACGTAATATTAAATAAAGCGTCAACATAATAAAGTAAGTAGTTTGATGCATTCAGAGATTTTTAAAAATAGATATGTGACATTGTCGCAAATGTTAAAAATTTTATAATTTTAAATTAAATTATACACTGTTATCATATTGGTGTAGAAGATATAAAACTTACATCTAAAATAGATGGAAAATGCAATCTATAGTGCTATGATCTTGAACAAAATACAGCATATTCACTTGATAAGTTAGAGTCAGCCTTAGGTAGAAACAACTTGTGCAAAAGCTTAGGTCTCTGCAGTTTTGGGGGATACCACTCTGACAATTACAGTTTTCAGGAAAAAATGGAAAAATTATAAATACAAAAATAAGACCCTTTATTTTTTATACATTTTACTAACAAAAGATTTTAGAATGGACTTCCAACTCATTGTTACGAGATAACATTTCCTAAGGTAACCAACTGACTCCGTTAGAGAGTTTTGAACTCCTTTTTCGCAAATCATGTTCCTTTTTAAAATCTGTACTACCAAAATATTCTTTTGTATCCTTTTGTACTCCTAAAAATTTATGAACTATAATGACAATTTTATGCAAACTTTTAAAAGTTCCAAAAAAGTAAAAAGTTTATTTTTTATTGCAAAGTATTTTTAAGACTGGAATAATTGTTGAAATCTGCAACCTAATCTCTTCTTCAGCATCCAATGTGTTTCTGTATTTTGTTTTGTCGCAGCTAATCATTTGTTTCATACTCTATCATATGTTTCAACCTATATAAGAGAAAGGTTGTTCGTATATATAGATTGAAACATGAAAAAGATTGGTTGAAAATGATATTCTTTTCTAATGTCAATCAAAAAATGCATAATATCAACTTAACTAAAATTTAGTTTCATTTGAGTGTACATCAATTTGTTATATCAATTAAATTCATAAATACTGGATTACTTCTTTTATTGGGAGCTCGGAGGGTCTCTTCTTTTGTTGGGAGTTCGGAGGTTTTCTTCTTTTACTGGGAGTTCAGAGGATTCACAGTCTTGGGAAGAATTTTGAATCCAAGATAATTTTTCATTTTGATCAGGATTCAAGAAATGTGTTTCGCAGATCTGATAAATGTTTGAGGAAACTAATTTTACATTTTTATCGGAATCAGTGTTACCGTCTACTAAAATATAATGCAAACTACCAAAGCATTTAATATTATCTTTCAAAATAAATTCTGCCCAAAGTTTCAATTTTTAAAAGAGTGGCGCCAGTTTTACTGTATACCTTGAAAATAATGAAATAAGTGGGTGATGCTTCACCTGAGCCAAAGACTATTATGTGACCTAATGCGTCTCGATTAATGTATTTGAAACACGTGGCTTTTACGAAATTTAAGTTTTTATTTTATCCTTAAAATATTTATTTACATTTATTTTTACAAGTAAACTGCTTTTGAGAGTTCAATCTTCTATAAAAATGAAAATTTTACTGAAATTCTGGCGCTTTGATTAAGCAAATATAGTGATCTCTTGCGGAACACCTGTCAAGGTTCCAATGAACCCAGTTTGAAGACCTCTGGCTTGGAGCAAGTTCTTTTGCAGTGAGTTTGTTATAGAAGAAAATTTAGATTCATGCCGAAAAAATTCATTCAAGAAAAAAATGTAATTTTAAGGATTAATATTTATTAAAATTTTAAAAAATTAAGAAATCGCATTTTGTTAATTTAAATCTAAAATATATTTGAATAAAGAAATTTCAGTGTTTATTTCACAATTTTAACCATCGTATATAATAATACGCTGTTCCTTTTCTTGTAAAAAAAAATTGTTTACTAATCACAGGTCGTGTGTAAACGCTAAGAGTGTGACAATGACGCGAGCTCGGTGTTATTTCTGGACACGGACTGTATGAATCTTGCCAAGTAGGCATAGTACTAATCATTACTTTTTACAAAACATACAAATTATCTTGTATTTCTTGGTCTCGTATTCAACAATGAATACAGGATGCTTTTTCCGAGTTAAAATCGTAATATTAAAAAAAAAGTTGATTTTTTTCTAAAAAAAAGTTTTAAAAAATGACAGAATAAGAATTTTTCTATTGTTTGAAGTAAACAAACATTTTTTAACATTTAACTCGCCAATTTTTTGAAGCGATATTTTTTATTCTTAATTTGTTGAAACACTTTTATTGAAACTCAATAGATCGGTCGAATGCCTTCCAAGTTTTGATCTGAATGATCTGAACCTCACTCTCCAATTACAGTCGCTCCACTCTTAAATTTCCTGAGTAATGAAAATTCCCAACCCAAGGGGCTGTTGTCAACCACCTGCGTCTTAAAAAGGGGAAAGAATAGGAGCATCTTGCTTTTTCGAAGATTTTGTGAATGGAAAGCGAAGACTTTTCTTGACCTTTAGCTGTGCTTAAGTAGATCGCTTTCGGAATAGCTTTACACAAAAAAGTAAAACGCTTGGAGTGTTAAAACGATAAGAGTCTATGTGCAAGTGAATAACTTAGATAATTTAATCCAAAATTCCAAGTCCCATCAACTTGAAATTTACGTCTTCGGGCCAAATCATGTTGAAGACATTTCCCCTTTCTGATACTCAGCAACCTCATTGGCTGGTTGCTTAAATTAAGCCCGCCCTCATCTTCAATGCTGGTAAGGGCACTCAAGTATTTTTCCATTAAATTTTGTAATTTCTAATTAATAATTAATTCTAATATTTTAAATTTAATTTCAAACTAATTAAAAGCTGAGAGGTTTTAATTAGCAAAACTGTCTACGTATGTTTTGTAACATTGAAATAAAATCTTCATAAAATGAAAAATGAAGAAGAGTCTTCTAATGAAAATGGAAGCTCTCGCATTTCTAATTACTGCCGTATAATTTTAATACCATTGCTAATAAATCAAAACGAATTAAATCATAATTTTAAGGGATTATTTTATTAACAAAATTCATACAGTTGACGAATTTTTAAAACATAAATTTTCCATAATGGCATCCTACTTTTTGATGTATTTTATTTTTCATTAAACGAACCACAAATTAAAATTTCATAAAATTTTGCTTGTAATTATCTATGTTATTGGGATTATAATAAATGGGTACCTTATTGTCAAATTATTTAATTGCTTTCAAACTTTGATGTTAAAAATGTTTCTTTTCAAAACACGAAAATATAGGCAATTTTTCCCAATTCTGAATACAAACAAAAAAAAATTCAAAATGATATTATTATGAAAAATATGATTTGTTAAGTACATTTTCGAGAAAAAAAAGTAAGTTGTAACGTACCAAAACTTTAAAATATTTCACAAAATGTCCAAAATTTCATGTAAATACCTCCTATTGTTCAACAAATATTGATAAGAAATAACTGAGATTTAAGGAGCCATATGCTAATTTTTAAATCTTAATTATCGATCCACTTATAACGTAGTATTAAAATTTTTTTGAAAGATATTATGTATCGTTTGAGTGAATTAATTTAACTTATTACCTCTTAAAACTTTTTTCGATAATATCTAAGGAACTGATGACTGGATTCAAAAGAAATTTATAACATAATCCTTTTATAACATTTTCTACCTAATTTTGCAAAATCTTAGATTTCATAACGGGAAAAAATCTGTTTTATACGTTCACTAACTATTTTAAGTTTACTAATTAAACTATGTGACATTGAAAATGCAATACCAGAAGGAGTGGCCAGAAAATTATACAAATCTTAGGGTAGACGCACGTCACAGAGTTATGCGTATCATGGAAAATGCGCAGGACTCCAGCTCACATTGAACATATAAGGGAAGGAACCTGCTGAACGTTCAATTTTCGTACCGTTATTTCTACTAGAGAAATCATCGTAGAAAATCTGTTCTTCTCTCAGAGGACGCGTATAATAGAAGATAATGCAAGGCTGGAGGAGTCCCAGCAGACAGACTATTTTAAGTGGGGTATGGTGATCGGACTGAGAAAGGCAGGATGGTCCATATGGAAATCTTAGCTAACACACACCTAGACGCATACACAGTGCGCCAGCAGCGGCAAAAATGTCTGGAACAGGGAAATGTGGCAAGTTTGAAGGGTGCCGGTGCAACCAGAGTGACATCAGCACACGTGAATCAACTCATCCGCAGACCAGTTAGCCATTTCTAACTACATTCTGTAGCATGTTCAAGAAATCCTGGATGTTCCTATATCGACAAGAACCATTTCCCATCGATTGTTTGATAGTGGCCTGTACTCATGGCGTCCGCTAAGAAGAATGCTATTGACTTCAACGTCTGCAATAGTGTCAGGCTTGAGCGATGTGGATGACGGTATGGCTCAGGGTTGTGTTCTCAGATGAATCACTCTTCTGTTTCTCCAATGATAGTTGCCGCGTACGAGTGTGGCGTCGACGTGGAGACAGCCCACTACGCGAGAACGTTACATCAGGGTTTGTGGAGCAATTTCGAATGATTCCTGGTCACCTCTAGTTTGTATTAAGGACACTATGTCGACCCAAAGGTACGTGGGTGATGTGTTGTAGCCAATGACAATCCCTTATCTTCAGCGGGAGCTACTTGCCCTTTATTAGCAGCATAACGCTCGACTGCACACTTCTTTCATTAGCCAACGTGCTCTGCAAGATATACAGTTGCCTCCCTGGCCGCCAATATCTCACTAACTGAACACATTTGGGATGTGATCGGATGCCATTTGCAAACCATGTCATTGTCACGTTTAAAGGATGAACTGTGGCAAATGATGAACAGGGAATGGAGAGTCATTCCTCAGGACACCATCCGCACTTTTATTGACTCTGTACCTAGACGATTTTCTTCGTTTATCACACCGGTCCTACAACCTACTACCACGGTTTTTTACACGGTGGTCCTACAACCTACTTAGCCCCCGCTGTTTACGCTCTTTATTAAATATATCATTACGAAATGAAGATCAATTATTGTTCACTGCTCTTTCTCTCTGTGTACCGATTTTTCTCACTTTCTGGCCACTCCTTAGTGTTGCATTTTCAATGTCGCGTAATGTATGTCATTTGCACCATAATTTATTTCCCTTTGAGCTATAACGTTAGTAACAATTGTACCTAGATTGCGAGGCGCATTAAGAAAGTTATAAGAGTTGTTCCTCTTATCAGGAATGTACTTCTGTATACAGTGATGTAAACTAATTCCTCTCACTAAGAAATTAAAATGGTAATGTTTTTGTTTTTCGCTAGTGAATGCAAAAAAAAAAAACAATAATGTACATAATCTAATACAGAAAACGTATTATACTTAATGCACAACCTTCAAAATCTTAATAGTTTTTTAAATTGTTTTAAAAATTTTCATTCTAACATCATTTAACGTAAATGAAAATTAAAGTTTGCAAGGCTAATTCAAAGCTATTTAATGACAATATTAATTATTACAATGCATTAATTTACTAATTAAAAAAACTAAAATTATATACAACTACTGAATAAATACTTTATAAATATTGTTACAAAATTTTCTGGTTGTGTGAGAGAGAAATCAGTCTAACACGGAGGATAACGACAAATGATGCTTTATTCACAAATATTAGGATGCACAGATAGCAGAGTTTGGACAATAGAAGCATAAACAGAAAGAACAGGACCTTTACAGTTTAGTGACACGTATCCATTCACAAAACCCTTACTCTAAAGGACACTCAAAGTTATATCAGCTATGTTCTGTTCACCAGCTTATGAGTTATCGCTACGGAAAAGCCTCGACCGAAATACTATACACTTCAAGGGCTTCCAGTTGTTTTCCCGATCAATCTCCTCAACAGAGATTCCCAAGACAGACTGACTCTACGTCTCAGGCTCTGGAGGTATTTATACCTATTCCAGGCTGTTATGACGTCACACGGAAAATTCAGGAAAAGTCCGTAACTTCCTTCCCAATCGAGTTTACTTCTAGGTCCCAGCACTTTCTCGAATATTCGATTTGTCGCCAAAGTGGCCAAGTTTCTCGCCAAGTCATTACATTTGTAGCGAAGATTAGGGATTGTTGCTTAAATATCCCATGGCTAATTCATGACAACTCTAAAGATGTTTCTTTTTCTTCATAAGAGAACCATTTCAAGGTACCGTCATCTCATCTTTGTAACAATATAAATAGCAAACTAATGCAAAAATATCCAAATTAAAACAAAAAAATTGTTGAAGGCAACGCATTTTAGAAGAGATATTTGTTTTTGAAAACAAAAATAATTTAAGTCAAATTTAAATTTCCTTTTTCATAAAACATCTCTTATAATTGACAATTTTACTCCTTAAATTTATAAACCCGTGCCTAATTTTAAATCAACTTATATGCATGATATGGTTACACACCATAAATGTTGCTGATAACATCAAAATAAGATTAAAATGTATGAAAAAAAACCCGAAATTTTCCAAACATTCTTCAAAATTTGATTCTGTTCTTGATTGAAAAATTCATTCTTCTATTTGACATTTCTTTTAATCGTGGATTAAAATGAAATGTCAAATAGTTTACGAAATAATCAGAAATGGAAAAAAAATAATTTGAAAATTAATCACTTAGACATCATCAACCAAATTAATAAATTTTCATCATATCTAGGGATTTAAATATAATATTTCTTATCAAAATGTAAAATATATATTTAAAATATGTTAAAACTGATCTATATTTAATAAAGCAAAAGGTATTCGTGATATTACATTAACAATTGTTAACTAAATAGACTCATTACCATACGAATTTGCATACCAAGAAAGAGTTCTCATAATGAAACGAAATTTTACATACGTAAGTACAACATCAATGTATGAAAGTGATTAAAAAATCAAAGGAAAATGGTCATTTGTTGAAGGAACAATTGCAAATGAATGGAGGTTTTAGTACCCTGTTGAGCCACCTCTAGCATGAATGCATAATGAGAGACTGTCGGATATTGAGGCATACAAGTCCCGTATAATTTCCTGCGACATCTCGTTCCACAGTTACTGTAAACTCGCCTTTAATTCGACCGAGCTCGTAAGCTATCAAACTTGCTTTCCTTAATGATTTCAGATATGCTCGATCGGTGACAAATCTATTGTTTGAACAAGGAATGGAGGTTGGAAATGAAACAGAGGTATTCCTGTGAAACCTACGCTATGTGTGGGAAGGCATTGTTCTGTTGAAAAGGGGCTCCTGTAAGCTCTGCTATGAGTGACAACATACATGGCTGAATAATGTCACGATTATAACTCTGGGCTGTCAAGGTGCATTAGATCAATATTAGTAGTGACCGTGTGTCGTATGTGATGCAACCCATACCATCACACCAATTTTGTGAGTGGTGTGCCCCTGTACAGCGAGGGTAGGATTGAGACATTCTCAAAGAGGCCTCCACGCATTTGCCATCTATCCGAAATTTAATCTGGATTCGTCACTAAAGGCGATCCAATTCCATTCGGCTTCAGTTCAATCCCTTCGAGCCCAACACCGCTCTATAAGGAGGCGACGGTTAGTGAGTGTCAATGGCAGTACACTTAATGAGTGCAGCGAAAACATCTATGCTTCAGCCAGGTACCTTGCGATGGTACGGACTGATACAGAAAGACATAGGGAAAGTGCTGTCTTTGTATCGAAGGTGTAGAATGAGACAGTTGGCGCTATGCGTGCGTGTCATATGATATGATGATCTTCTAGGCTATTGGTCTGTAGAGGGCGTTCTGAGACTGGTCGCTGTGTCACAGAACTCTGTCTTGTTTAGTGGTCCCAACGCCTCCTCAAATTTAAGTCAGAACTGCCTAGATGTCGAGCTACTCACAAAGCTGCCTACCCTGTTTCCATCATCCCTGTGATTCTTTGCCTCTCGATTTTTGACAGCTGCTCGTATTGTCTCCGATGGCGGTGTAATGGCACCTCTAGTTAAAAAGCGTATTTTCTGCAACAGATTAAATTAACGCAAACAAGATCTCTTTACCTATTTTGTAATCCACGAAGAACGAAGTTCAACGTACTGCGGTGGCATTACTCAATGAGAAATCACGCTGCATTTCTAATAATTTACATATCTGATAATCCTACTCTTTCTTCTTGGTACTGAAATTTGTATGGTAATGAGTGTACTTGAAATAATTCAATTATTTGAACTAATTAATAGTAACAAATTAGAATTTACTTTAAAATTCCTAAAAGCGATAAATGAAAACCTAGAAATTTAGTAAACTGCTGCTTGATAGTCCAGATTTTTCTATTTCATAAAACCCCTAAAACAGAAAACAGAAAAGAAATTAATCAACTGAAAAAAAAATTATAATTCTAATCCTGACGCATGTTATGATTAGGTTTTTCATGTATGTCTTGATAATTCAACAGTTTAAGTAATATTCATTGGGGCTCAGATTATTTAGTATTTTTTGGACACTAAAATGATATTCTATTTATTGGTGTATATATTTTTGAAAAGTATTCAACAGAATACGCATTGTATGCATTAAGCGCTTAGAATACTCATCAAAGTTAATAATACATTCTCTTAAGTTGAACAATAAAGAAACATTTGATCAGAATTACATGAAATTGGATTCTTGGGCGTATGTTCAGATAGATAATTACAAGGTAAAAGGCATCCAAAATGGTGAAATTTCCGTTTTATTATTAATTAATAAATGCATTAACAGGATATTTGATTCTATTTGAGCGATTAACACTACCATTTTTGTCTAACTGCAATGAAAATTAGGGATTGACTTTTATTGCTTTTGAACGACACAGTTAGAAGCAACATGGGGTCAATAAGTGAGGTGCCTTGAAATTAAGAACCACAGTCAAGTGACGAAGACGATACCTGAGCTGGTATCCCACCTCCAAGCTTCTACATCAAGCCAAGGGAGGAGTTAGAGTCTGGGCAGATTTAGAGGGCATCTGTTTCGCTACACAATGGGTATTTATTGGCAATGGGTTTTTATTGGATTCGAGATAACGAATCGTCGAAAACAACACCAGCTGTGAGATCACGACTATGATCACACGACTACCACAAACACTGAGAATTCCGTAAAGTGTTATAGTACTACATATTTCTTAAAATTATATTAACTATATGTGGAACCTTGTGGTTTCAAGTACTAAAGACATCTTAAAGAACATTTTTAACAAGCAATGTAAGTGTATATTCAGTTAAAACTGTTGCCAGTTCCTAAATCTGTGGGTACCCAAGGCCTAATTAATGTTAATCTTATAAATAAAACGAGAGTAAGTGTTCCTTAAACTATAATTTTCTTTTCTTGAATTACAAAGCATGTGACGAAATGGCAGGGTATTGAAAGAAATGTCTTGTCTCTAGGCCCCTTAACGATAATCTGAGGGACCCAGTTCAAAATTATAGTTGCCACTGAGGTCAGTATGTAGCTAGTAAAATTCTAAGTCGATGAATCACAGAGACAGAACATAGGCCATATTATGTAGTAATAGTAGTAGTAGAAGTAGTAGTAGTACAAGGCTTGTTCAAATGGGGAGGGGGAATGTACGAAACGTCGCAACAACGAAACCGTCAACATATTTGCCTTTTCCTGTATGGGAAAAAAGTTGCTTACGTTTTGCACACTAGTATATATGTCAATCAAAATAGAATACTAACTGAAATTAACTTAAATGATATCAGAGTGAACACAAGCTCAGATAAGAGAGAGATAGTAGAATATTTAATTTTTTCACTAAAAACTTTTGACCATTGTCCAGTTATAATGCCAGCAAAGTGTAGTACTATATCTCAACGATTCTTCAAAAAGCGAAGAAATTGTGTTTCAAAAAATTAATGAATAACTCAATTCCATTCGTATCAGAGAAAATATATTCATGGTATCTTACCAAAACAGTCAAATAGAATGTAATAATATGCCAGAATTTTACAGATCGCTCAGTCAAAATTAGGATTGTCGCACTTTCGTATAAATTCCGATTGTGGTGTTGATTTTTGGCAACGAAATTATGCGTCACAAAATGAGTCATTCAAAAAATCAACAGGTGTTTCACATCCACTTTTCATATTCTTCCGGAAGAAGAAATAAAGTGAATGTAAAAAAGCATAAACCATTAAGATTTACAAAATAGAGTATAAACATATGATATTTATTGATTTAACAATCAATCCTATTTGTGGATCATAGGACATTACATATAAATAATTGCATGTTGTTTTTATAAGTTATACGGAATGACACAGTTCGACGTGTAATCTAGTATAATACTTTACTCATTGTTTACGGATATTGTTTTTGCAAACTTTACAATTTCTTTGTTTTCCATTTAATGTTGCTTTAAATAATATCCTTCAGGAATTTTTCTTGTGTCTTCTGATACTCGTTTCTGTAAGCTCATAGTGTACGATGGTCTACCACTAGTTTTCGGGTCAAGCAGAGAGTGTAAATTCAAACAGAACCTTGCAACTTCTCTTTTGAAATTTAATAGTGGTATTTTTTCTTTAGCAATGCAGTATATTGTATGAACATTAACTAGAACCATATCTGTCGTATTGGTGAAAATAGAAAAAAAAACCATTTGATGCTTTTGAAATTTTTATTTTATATTTTTGTAAATTATCTTTAGTCAAGTTTGTCAACACCAATCATGCTTCTACTATAATTTGCAAAGACATTAAGCTGTGAAATTAACACTTGGGTTTTCTCAGTTCTAGGCCATCTTTTCACATAGAGCATCTTTGCATTGTCGTTCCAAAGGTAAATTTTTAGAATGATTTGAAAACATTTTAACGATATTATTATATTTCCAAAAAAGGCTGAATATTCCATTTAAGCCATCATATCTATAATCAAAATCTATACGAAATTTTTTCTTCATTTCGTTATCTGTTGTTATATGACATTTATTCATCCCATTATATCTCATCGTTCCTGTCGCAGGTATATTTATCTCGTTTAGATTTTTCAACTAGTCAAAACTTGTGAAGTTCATAGTCACCTGCACCAAAATTATAAAAGTTGTTCTGCCATTGGACAAAAAACATTAGTAAGTACATTACCACAATATTTAAAAATATTTGTGTTTTAAACCACCTGTTATTTCTCATTACTTGGTAATATCTGGTATTTCTTTCTTCCCTTACCACTCCCCTTTCCCTTCATATAATTATATCAGTGGACACATTCCTCACTTTCCTGAAGGAGAATCCTTTCAGAAATGTTCCAATAGCATTTTTCATCAAGGAAAATGAAACTCCTTTTAGTAGTAAAGCAAATGGTAAATCATTTTACGTACCAATACCCATGTGCCCAATTGGGGATCATAGTATTTTTTAGAGGGTCAAGATATGAAATAAAAATTTGCTCAATTTTGATGTTATGTTATTCAGAATATATATATACAATTGAACTTTATAAGAAAAAATAATTCACTTCTATAAAAATTATTAGATATTTACTTACCAAATATACAAATGTGAAAAAGTGTCATTTACAAGCAAATGTTGAAAAAAAGGGTCAGATATACATGGATGCACTTAAATTACTCCGACAAGTTTAACTATTCATTAAGAGAAGACTATTAAGTGAACACATAACTTTATACATAAACAAAAAAGTCAGAAATTAGGGAAGAGTGGCATTAAAAACATTAATAATCTCCGAATGGGGAACACAGAAGGAAATGGGTTGATGATTTAGTACTCTTTCCACTCCCCTGAAGCTGTTAAATTTTTTTATTGCAATTTTTCTTATATAAAAGTGAAATAACTTTTTTTAAAGTATCATTGTTCTGGACATTGAGGTACTTATTTATTAAACGTGGATAACTTTGGAATAAATGCTTAAGATTATAACTCATGATAAAATAACATTTTGTTGAAACTTTAAAAATACTTTAACAGAAGTATTTCTTAAGAAATATTTAAGTAAATTAATTCAACAGACCTATCTTGAAGGTACAAGAAAAAAAAAATAGACATGTTCTTCACCTCTAGTAAAATACAGTCGATTTACCCAGTTAACAACTATAAAATAATATGACATTTCTCTTTCTTTGTTGTTCTGAACTTAATATCTTCAAACGATATTCACTAGAAGGAAGTTCATACGTTAATACTTTTTTGGTTTTCTTAATTATTTCAAATCGCAGTCCTCATATTAATGAAGGCGTAACCTCAGTAATTAGGCAGATCTCACCTATTCGATATCAACAAAACGAACTCCGAATCTTCATTAGAACTCACATAGCATCGCAACGTAATAATGTGAAAGGGCAGAAAAAGGAAAAAATGTGAAGAAAAAAAAAAGAAGGAATGTAAATTTATTACAAGTTTATAACACAAAGTACATTAAATTAAACAACAAAATTCTCAAAATATAAGATCATTCAAAGAACAATTTAATATAACGAATGTTACGAATTAGTGTGGAGCAATCATTCATGAAGGACATGCAATATATGCATTCATATCCAAAAATATTTTTCTATGCATGAATTCATTGAATTCTGTGCTCTATAGTTTTATGAAATTTTGGATTTGATACATATATGACATTATAACACAATAATACAAAAGTAAACATTTAAAAAGCTGCATATTATATAAGACTGGAGCATAAAATAGTAAAAATGGCAAAAATATATGACAAGGAATATTCAGAAAAAGAGAGCGAAAGAACACAGAAAAAAAATGAAGGCTTACGTATATATTAATGGAGCAAGTAAATTGCCTTAACTTGTACACACATATCACAATGAGATTTAATGCTGGAAATAATGTTATTAAGCACAGTTAGGGAGCTCATCTACACTCCTTTAGCTAAAACGATGATATCTCTTTGCATCTATTAAACCAAATATATTTAACTATCCATTGGGCTTAGATCAGGAGATTTTGCTGGCCATGGAACTTGCTCAATAGCTTCCCTTTCAAGAAATTCTTTAATGAAGCTCTTTAGATGTGTTCAAGCAGTATCGCTCATAAATCAAACCTCAGATCCACATGCACTTTTGAAGTGCTTTACATAAGATTATCTTACCAGTTACAAACATTCTGTTTAAAACGTGTAGGGGTGTACATCCATCGATCATTATTCGCTATACCAGCACACCTGACCTATCGAAACGATCCCATTCCCTAACGTTTGAAGGAAGATTTTGTTTTACTGATTCCTTCCAAGTGAAAAACACTTTAAAATCATATGTTAATTTAAACCTCGCCCTATCAGTACAAATAACATGGATTCGTTTGTGTTCACTCCATTTCTGATGTTCTTTGTAACAATTAAAGCGATTCCTCTTTTGATATGAAGATAATGAATCTCACTTACTATTAGCTATCTGGCATAATGGTCTTTCTTCATTAAGCCATCTGTATAAAATTTGTCGTGATACAACTGCTCCAGTGGAGGCTAGATATTTTTTAATTTAATTACCGAGCAGTAGTTTTCCTGTTAGGACATACAGTTTTTGAAATACAAGTATATCGATCATGAGTAGCAGTTTTTCATGGACCTTGCCCAGGTCACCTTATTGTTCCAGAATTACAACACATATAGAAATCTGAAATTATTTCAATTGCGTTGGTTATGTTCGTGTTGAAACATTCACACATCTTGCTGCTTCCAGAAATGTGCCTTTCTTTTACACGGTTGATAAAAAAAAATTCACCGCTTCATAGATTCTTCTAATTGATAATTTAAACGCATAACAAACCATTTTGATACCTTACACAATGAAATCCAACGCTATATTGAGGAAATCCATTTAGATATTCACTTAGCGGAAAGTGCTTGTTTCACCATCGGATAATGTAACGCCTTGATTTGCGTATCAGAAAACGTTTGATCATTTTCGATGGGATAATGCTAATTAGGATTCTCTTTCAAACATTTGTTGCAAAAATCAATTACATATATTGAATACTTCGGGTTTTACACTAAATGATTTAAAATGTATATATCGTAAATCTAGTACCACGAAACAGCTTCATGGAAACTTTAACGCATAACTGGTATCCAGGAATTCGCGGTTATAGAACAGCAGTAAAAACATATTATGCTGTGTGTTCACAAATGTTACACTGTAACTAAAACCATTAATTTACATTATGTTGTAAAGAATAATATCAACCACCCAGATTAATATATCACGATAGGCTTTCCCAATAACATATCAACTGATGAGTTGATAGGCTGAATTTGGCTGAAAAATACCTGACCTGCATTTTGGCTGCGCATAAAAATGTTGTGATCAGCTTTGCAAGAAATGTGCTCTCTTATGTCATTATAATGATAAAGATACATACTACCCCCCCCCCCATTGATAGTAAAGCGTAAATAACCTTTTCTTCTATATTTTTTACATTCCTTTTCTCTACAAATTCTAGATCTAGATATAGATTCAAGGTTCCATGAGAGATCTCTGAACGTCCTCTGTGTATATTAAAGAGCTTTTATTTCCATGCAACAATCTTACACTGGTATCAGTATCCTTGAGTGACTTTGTACTGATCTTTGGCGGTATATTTCGTTTGAAATTTATCAAAACCCCTGCATGGAATTTTCGTGTAACATGTAACTATTATGCTAGTGACTTCTGAAAGTAGTCGGTTTCAATTCTGCTGAGCGTTTTCACTTGATAGATTCATCTGATTATTAAAATGAGCCCAGAGACTGTCTTCAATAGAAACAAAAACATTTACTTTTTTTCTTATTTACTTTTTATTCTTCGATTAAAATAACTAGTCTAATGTAATGAATAAGGTAGTGAAGGCCAAAAATCTTTGGCATCGGAAATTTTTGTTTGGCTATAATTCACGAAATTGGTAACTTTTCTTATTATAACAGTTCTTCTGGTAACCACTCTATAAACAGGTTTACAGGACACTTGACTAACGTTCTTTTGTAAACGTGGTCGATACTCAAACGTGCATTAGAAGAATATACTGCCTAGGTAGAATATTAGTTTCCGCATTACTTAGGTGCACCGAAGGTAAGAATGGCGGGACCAAAAGTAGGAAAAATCAGCATAACAAGAGTATCAGAGAAGTTATTCCTGGTTTGAAAACTATGAGTATGGCGAAGTATTAAGATAAATGTGATCGGCAGTCAAATATCCATAAAAAAATCAGACTGCCTAGGCGGAACATCATTTTCATCGTTATATAGTCGAAAGAGCCTCTTGATATCACCGTTTTAAATGTCAGGTATATTCAATATTTTTTATTCAATCCACTTGTATATGTTGGAACTTACACTCTATAAAGAAAACGACACATAAAGAAGGAATTGTCCGATGGAGACAAATATTGGCGGATAGGAAAATTATGTACAGAATAAAAAATGATTAAAATTTCAGAAAAATGGAATTTTTTATTCCAGAGTTACATAGTTACAAAATGACGCGCTCAATAAGGAGTTGACCGACCACTGGTCAGGATGCAAGCTGCTACACGACGTGGCATAGAGTGATAAAGCTCCCTGACGGTGTCCTGCGGAATTTCTTGCCAAATTTGCTCCAATTGTCGGACGAGCTCATCAACATTCCGTTGTAGATGACATATCCGAGACATGCTCGATTAAAGAGAGATCTAGCTAAAAAAGGAAGTGTTTGACAAGCAGTAAGATGGCTCATAGCAACACGTGTCATATGTGGTCTGCCATTATCTTGCTGAAAAATAAGGCCAGGGTACTGCAAAAGGAACGGTAGCAAAACAGGTCTCAGAAAGTCGTCGACGTACCGCTGTACTGTAAGTGTGCCTCTAATGACTTTCAAAGGGGTCCGGTTATCAAGGAAAAGGGCACTCCTGATCATTACGGTTGAATGCTTGTGTGGCTTGCAATAGTGAAAGCAGGATCGACACGCAGCACTGGGCGTCTCCAGATACGTCTTCGATGATCATCAGGACACAGTTGGAAGCGGATAAACACTATACGTCCCCAGTCAGCATCATTCCAACCTGATTGAGCCAAGCACCACCGTTATCTAGCTCTACAGTGTGCAGACGTGTGTGGAAGGGGGCGTAGCTGTCGGTACGATTGCAGATTTCACTCTGTCAGCCGTTTGTGAATGGTCATAGTGGACACTCGTGAGTGTGTCGCTCGTCTGATGGTTGATAACGATGAATAAGTCACTGTGACAGCTGATCTGAAAATCACTCTTTCCTCCCGATCTGCTGTGGCCCTAGTTTGACCGCTACCATCATGACGCCGAAATCTGTCTTTGTTCATCCATTCTTGCCAGTATCTTCTAATCTCCTTATCTTTTTGACCCATATGACGAGCGATTCTCCGATTTGCCCATCCTGCCTATTTCAATCCAATGATATGACCTCTTTCAAACTCTGACAGTTGCTCGTTATGACCACGAATCCTGCGGCGAGGCATTTTTTAAGTCATTCAAATATGTCCTAAATCGCAATGCTACAAAAATTTTGACCATCAGATTGAGAATCGCTTCTTATATACACCTGCTGAGTCCACAGTTCCGAAGCGTTGTAGCTCCTACTATTCATTTATTGGACACCAAATTTTAACCTTTTCCATTTTTCCATGTTCGGTACAAATGTCTTCGCATATGAAATTTCATTACAATCAGGCATCTCCTTCTTGACTCGTCGTTTTTTTTTTTTGTTTGTTAAAGAGTGTATTACGTTTTCATTTGTTTTACACCGGAAATTGTCATTTCCACATCCTCTTGTTTCCAACTCCAACAACTTCGAGTTTAAAAAACGAACGCTTTTTCGTTGTTTTGAGTGTTTTTTTTTTCGTATTTTTCTGTATTTTACAAAACGCAACTTTTCCATGTTTTTTTTGTCTTTCAAACAAAAGGTATTTCCTGTTGTAAAGTCTTTGAGGTAGAAAATCGAGCTTTTGGAGCAATTTTGGCCCGATTTTGAAATTTGCGTCCAGCAGGTCGCGCAAATTGGTCTTACCATGTGAAAAGCATGTTTCTGCAAGTAGAATTTTTTTTTTTTGAATTTTACCCATAGGTGGCGCTGTATAATTAAAACAGAAAAATCAACTCAGCATAAAAATTTAGCTCATTAATTTTGTAGAGGTATATACTTAGCATTGATGCACATGCTCATGTATATATACAAACCAAAAATACGGTACTCCAATGAGTACGCTTCTTTTAGTTAGAACCACTTCAAAATTGTATTCAATATTCTTCCAAGTATTGCCTGTGAAAATGACTAGATTACTTAAGGTATCCACGTACGGATATCTTCGGAGAAAAGTTTTTGAAATACATTGATATTTGTTAATAAAATATTTTTGATGCTAAAATATAACCTAAAACTATGAAAAACACATTTATTAATCTGCTTTTAATTAATAAAAAAAAATTGGAGTGAAAAACATGAAACACATTAAAATTAGAAAATAGAAAATTTTGACACAAATGACGTTTTAAGGTGTACGGATAACTTATGTGACTCGTTTCTTCAGATCTGCGGTGTTAGTTACTGTATGGGAAGGGGAGTTAATAAAACCATCAGTTCCCCATTATATCCAATCAGAAGGTGTATGCTAGATAAACAACTGTGAAAGACTAAAAGACACGAGATACAAAGGCAAATAACAATTAGTTTATTTTAAACTTAATAAGCATAACTTTAAAGGTTAAGACTTAACCTTCACAACTTTAAAACTCGACCTTCACAGGTCTGGAATCTGCGAAGCAAGTGTGTCGAGAAAAGACCATTCCCTCCTTTTCTACAAATCTGCTTGCAGCTCCGAAGTCAAAAATGATGTCAAAAAATGACGTAGGAAGCTGCCTCAACTGTGTAGAAGTAGCATTTATCCTTAAAAAATTCTACAGAAAGAAATCAGAAGGTGGCTATAACGATGAACTCTCTGATTCAAGTCAATGGGCTTCAAATTCCGTCACTCAAATAATCTCGTACAATTTTACCCTAATGGAGAGGTACACCACCTTGAAGCAAAAAAGCGTTTGGGTCAAATGATAAACTTGAGGGACAGCAAAAATTTTCAATACAGCCAGACAAACTTCTTTGGCTATTCTAAGCTCAGCAAAAAAGAAAAGGCAATAATGCGATTACACTTTAAACTTCACCAAACGTTATCTTTCCGTATAGTTTGAACAACATAACTCGGATCTCCTGTCCCTATATTTTCACATATTGCCTGTAAGTCCTTCTAGACACATGAAAATTCCTTTTTCGTCAGTAACGGTAATGTATTGTTAGAATTCAATAAAATTGTATCCATATCTTCCAGCATCCCAACTGAAAAATTTAAGCAATGCAGCTTCTAATTCGCTAGTATAACTTATAGTATCTGTAATTTTTATGCTCAAAATATAATCTTTTACGCAGAATTTGATATATGGAACACACTAATATTGCAAGTAAGAGTAGTTATAAACACTAATACAATATTTGCGAATGTAAATGAAACAATTATTGCCATGTAGATACTATGTGAGCACGCGCACAACACGTTACACATACATACACTCAAAGATATATATATATATATATATATATATATATATATATATATATATATATATATATATAATATATATATACACATATAATTGTTTGACAAGTGAAAAGATACTCAGCAAAAATGACTGTATTGTGAATCTGATATATTCCTGATGAGATGTAAGCCTGTTTTACTGTTAATATAAGGGCAAGACATTGAACTATAGAACATCTCTGACGTATTGTCGCAATGTAAGGCTATCACATAAAACGATAAAAGATTGACTTTGGAATGAAGTGGAACTCCGAAATACGATCACCGAAGGGCAATAATAAGATTAGTATCTACTTAGTTATATCCTAAACTGTTACAAACATTTATTTATTTACTATCAATAAGTCAATTCTACTAACATCGAGAATTATCACGTTAGTTAGACACAATATTCAAATGATCCTTCTATTTAAGGTATCCGACTACGTTAAAAACACGTATTTCGGAGTAAATACCGAATTTTTTTTATTTATCCTTTAAAATATTTGAAATCTTATATTCTAAATCTTCTTTCCATTGTAGCTATGGTACATAGAAATCAAGTTATAATTATTTTAATATCAGACATTTCCTTTGTTTTCTGAACAAGTCTTAACTTCAAATCCATTTTCTGATTTCTATTTTCAGTATGTTTACAATTTTTGAAATGTAATAACTCGAATATTTTTTATCTATATATTTATGGAATTTGGTAGAAATGTTTTTCATATCATTCTTAAGATACTGAACTAGGAATTTTGTAATGTGTGGTATATAAGTGGATTTATTCACATTTTAATCGTAAGAGAGAAGGAATTCTTATAAAAAAAATGCGTGTTGTTACTTCGACTCTTAATAACTCTGCAAATAATGTGAATTATTAAGAAAATCATAGTTCAGGCTCTGAACAGGTATCATATCAATACATATGCTGAATAATAATGATATAGAAAGATTTTTCAAGAAAGGAGTATATTTTGAAAATTTGCTTTTTTTTTCTTATTTTATGCTAAAAAATTGCATTTTAAAATTTTTTCATTGTAATAAAACTTTTGAAATGCTTTTTCTATGTACATTCCAATTCAGATTATACTAAATATCAAAAAAAAATTATCATTTATACGTTTTTTTTTCAAAATCATGGTTCCGAACGTAGTCGGATACATTAACTGTATTGCTTCCTTTAGTTTCATAGTCTCTCTTAGTGTCATTGTTTCTTCTCTTAGTGAAATAAAAATTAGTTATACTCAGCCATAGAAATGGCTACATATTACTATACTACAAACGCATTCATAAGCTACAGGGGGTGGACAAAAATATGGAAACACCTTGTAAAATGCATGTTTGAAAAGAAAGATTGATTTTAATGAAATATGCAGGTGGCGCTGGCGTTTTTGACTACTAACGCCACCTATACAACTTCGTAAATGTGCTAAATAGTTCAGTTGTTGTCGGAGTACTGTTATGTGAGGTTGTCATTGCATTATGTCAGAGTTAACAGACTTCGAACGTTGGCAAATTGTTGGAGCACGTATGGTAGGTGCTTCCGTAAGCAAGGTAGCCGAGGTGTTTAGTGTTTCAAGAGGTACTGTATCGAAGATTTATTCCGCATATTTGAAAAGCGGAAAAACATCATCTGCTAAATCACAGCGCGGACGAAAGTGTGTGCTGAGTGATCGTGACAGACGATCATTAAGGGCAATTGTGACGAAAAATAAGAAGACCACAGCTGCAAAAGTTACTGCTGAAATGAATGTTGTGTTACAGAACCCTGTGAGTACCAAAACAATTAGAAGGGAGCTTCATAAACAGGGAATTTCTGGCCGTGCTGCAATTGAGAAGCCACTCATCAGTGATGCTAATGCCCGTAACAGGAAAAGGTGGTGTTTAAGTCATAAAGCCTGGACTATAGGGCAGTGGAAGCGTGTAATATGGTCTGACGAGTCTTCTTTCACATTGTTTCCCACTTCTGGCCGAGTTTACGTCTGGAGAACGCCCTCTCAAGCCTATAATACAGACTGCTTGTTGCCAAGAGTGAAACATGGCGGGGGTTCTGTTATGGTTTGGGCAGCCATATCGTAGTTCTCTGCTGGCCCCATGATAACTGTGTCAGGGCACATGACTGCCAAGACTTATGTGAACATTTTGGCAGATCAAGTTCATTCCATGGTACAAACTTTGTTCCCCGATGGTGATGGTGTCTTCCAAGACGACAAAGCCCCTGTTCACACAGCTCACATTGTCCAGGACTGGTTTTCTGAGCACGAGGAGGATTCGTCCCATCTCCCCTGGCCACCACAGTCACCAGACCTGAATATTATGGAACCTTTGTGGTCTACATTGGAACGGAAAGTGCGTTCTCGTTATCTACCGCCAACATCGTTATCTGAACTTGCCACCGTTTTGCAGGAAGAATGGTATAATATTCCCTTGGCACACATACAGGAACTGTATTTATCCATTCCGAGAAGACTGCAAGCTGTTTTGGATGCCAACGGGTTTCCTACACCATATTAAGCAAAGAAACATGTTTTTTAAAAGGTGTTTCCATATTTTTGTCCAACCCCTGTATATGCGAAGTATCCATAAGCAAAATCCATATGAATTCATGTTGTACGAATTCCGTGCACTGTCAAAACGAGTGCACAAAATCGTACTCAAATGGAAGTTATGTCACAGATCGAGAATGTGTCCTCTTTTATTAATGATTCGAATGCTTAGTTTCAACACTCTAGAATCTCAGCTATTTATTTACTGATCGCCAAAGGTTAATAGTTTGCAACCTATGGGTCAAAAGGTAATTGACTTTCAGATTTCTATACATTCACATAACTTTTTGTATTGGCTTTTTGTCTTAGAGGGTCCAATCCTGTCGTAAGGAGTCAGACTATTGGAGCTTTCTTATACGATTTTTTCATCCCCTCCCCCCACACAGCGCTTCTTTCGTTCCTTTGGGATCTCTCTAATCCATATTTTCATACATTGACCAGATTTCGACTAGCTCAAATAGCAATAGCACAATAGGACGGTCATATATAATGCTATTTTTAACTTATCTTCTATTATCGTTATGTGTGTGTAACTATTTTAGTTAATGTTCTATCTTTTTACATGAAGGAAGTTCGAAGTTGTATAAGTTATGAAGTTATTTTCTTACAGGTAAGAAATCTGTCTTCTCATCATAAATACTAATAAAATTTAAGTTTAATAGGGAATTGTATAGTTATTGAATTACAATCAAGACTGTTGTTCGACAATGAGCCTACCCCTAGAAATAGCAAGCGGAGCTCTCCTAGGAATCTGAACAGAGCATTTTTTGGTTCCTGTTTCGCTGGTAAAACTCACCTTTTTACTAGTGTCTCGCATGATAATGAAAATACGAGTGTTAAGGAAAACATCTTTTTACATGACATATACTAAGATATTTTTGCAAACAAGAAACGAGCAGATCTGAACTTAATATTGAAATAATAGCCATAAAAAATCACAATAATTTAATATCCAAAAAAGAATAGAAGTGTACAATCATTCATGCATTACACAAACAATAAAAACTTTACATTCATTTGGATCAAAGTCTTTAATTTATCTTTTTTAAATGTGTCTTGATGAAGACTTATTTTACCTAACGTCATGTAAAAGAAATAAACCAATAATTTCACCTGTTTTCAATGAATTCTCGGCTGCATAATTACTCAAAATCCCATGAAATACAGAGCCATTTTTAGCAGCGTTTTGTATATCCTTCCTCAAAGTATGTGAGACTTATGATAGCCCATAATTCAGGTCCGCAATATTCATGAATAACGATGTTAAATTAGAGTCACGAACTTAGATTTTAGTTCTACCAAAACCTCGTTATGCATAATAATCTTGCTAAATGAATTTATAGGTGATTGCTATATAAATATGTGTTGCTTGGATTATTATTATCAGACGATTTAGAACTATATTTACAAATGCAGTTGTATTGCCAGCACTAATGGCGGACAGAAAAAGAATACAGAAGAATTTTTTTTTTGTAGTAAACATAACACAAAATACAAGTTGAGTAGTATCTATTCTTGCTCTGTTCAAGCGATTAAATATCACAATTACTCCCCCTATAAGTGAGATACTCTGCCAAGACAAGATGTATTTCACTGAAAACAAAATGGCAAATTAACTTCACGTCCCCTTCTTGTGAATCTGGTTGAGGGAGCAATGGGCAACGGTGCAAACCTGATCTTTTTTTTAACTAGTGATGTAGGCTTGTCAACTGCATCGCTCTTATGCTTTAGTGCACTATTAGTTTCAGAAGGGTTGTCAGAGAAACATGGTTTGAGCCTGTCTACAGAAATGTTAACATTTTTATTTTTTACGAGAAGTGTGAAAATTTTATCAGATCGTTTAATAACTTGATATGGTCCATGATATTGTGGTTGCAGGCTCTGACTAACAATGTCAGTGCGGACGAACACATGTGAACAATTTTGAAGGTCTTTGAAAACGAAAGATTTCTGCTTGCAGTTATATGAAAATGGAACAGGTTTCACTTGTTTCACAGTTAATTTAAGTTTTTGGACAAATACTGATTGTGGTTGGAATTTAGTATCTTTAAAGAAATCGCATGGTAAACGAATGTTTTCACCATAAAGAAGTTCCTCTGGAGTAGATTGAAAATCAGCGCGCCAAGTTGTTCTCAATACGAGCAATATGATTGATAAAGATCTTATCCAACTTTCATTTTCATGACACATTATACTTGCTTTTAGTGCTCGATGTCATCGTTCTATGCATCCATTTGCCTGTGGATGGTATGATGTAGTTCTATTTAGTTTAAATCCTATTAATTTTGAAAGTTCTTGAAATAATTGTGCTTCGAATTGGGTACCTTGATCAGTGGTAATAACTAAAGGTGTTCCAAAACGTGCAATGTAACCCTTAAATAAGTTGTCTGCTACTGTTTCTGCTCGAATATCAGATAATGGAATTGCTTCGGGCCATCGACTGTATCGATCTATGATAGTCAAGAAATAACGAAATCCTTCAGATGATGGTAAGGGACCAATGATGTCTAAATTGATTTCTGTGAAGCGTTTGCTGACGTTGTGAAATTGTTGAAAAGGACTATGCACATGTCGTGTAACTTTGGACTTTTGGCATTTTAGACAGCTTCTAGTCCAAGTTCTTGCATCCTTATTTATTGATGGTCATACAAATTTCGATTTTATAGTAATTTGGTTGTAGCCTTGATTCCAGGATGGACGAGGTTGTGAACACTGCTGAAAACAATTTCCTGAAGGATTCTGGTATATAAGGTCTCTTTTTCTTTGTAGAACTGTCATAAAATATGTCACAGCTGGAACCAAAAACAGGAACTTTTTCTAATTTTAGCAAGGAATTCAGAGTAGAAAGAGTTTTCTTTAACTCCTTGTCAGTTTCTTGTGCTTTAGCTATAGCTTCATAATCAAGCGCCGATTGAATATGAAGCTCGTCTATTCTAGACAGAGTATCGGCAATGATGTTGTTTTTTCCCAGATATGTGTTGAATGTCAACAGTGAATTACCCAACATATTCCAGATGCCTTTGCTGTCGAGGAGTTGCTTTTTCTAATTTCTGCTGGAATGCATAAGTTAGTGGTTTATGGTCAGTAAAAATTGTGAAGTTTCTACCTTCCAAAAAATGTTTAAAATATTTTACAGAAGAATATGCAGCCAACAGCTCACGGTCGTATGCGCTGTAGCGTTTCTGGGTGTCAGATAGTTTTCTTGAAAAGAGACTAAAAGGTTTCCAGACGCCATCTGCTAGTTGTTGTAGTACAGCACCTATACCATTATTAGATGCATCAACCATTAAGGAAATGTGAGCATCTTCAGAAGGATGAACTAGTACTGTTGCATGACATAGCTGTTGCTTACTATTTTGAAAAGCTTGAATTGCTTCTTCTGTCCAGGGAATTTTGTTGTTGTCATTCTTTTTCTTTCCTCTTAGGATTCATTCAGAATGGCTTGATTTTCTGCCGCATTAAGAATAAATCGATGGAAAAAATTGATAATTCCTAAGAATCTTCACTATTCCTTTATAGTTTCAGGAAGCTTGAAATCTTAGATTACTTTTACTTTTTCTTTTGTTGGCTAATCCTATTGAAAGAAATACGATGACCTCAGAAATTTACTTCAGTTTGAGAGAATTTGCATTTTGAAACCTTGATTACCAAGCCAGCATCTTGAAGACGTTGGAAAACTTGTCTAAGATGACTAATGTGTTGTGCATTTTCCTTAGATGCAATGAGAATAACATCAAGGTAGCTGAAACAAAAATCTAAACCCCGAAGTACGGACTGAAGAAATCGTTGAAAGGTCTGGGCTGCATTTCGCTATCCAAATGTCATTCTGATAATTCGTATAGACTAAAAGGTGTGCAGATGACAGTTTTTTCGATGTCAGATGGTTCTACTGGTATCTGATGGTAGGCTCATTCTAAATGAAGGGTTGAAAATACAGTGCATCCATACAAATTATGAGAGAAATCATGCAAGTGTGGAATAAGGTACCTGTCTGGTTGAGTGACAGCATTCAAAGCTCTGTAATCCCCACAAGGTCTCCAACCACAGGTGTTTTTTGGCACTATATATAATGGATTTGCCCAAGGACTACTAGAGGGTCTGAAAATTCCTTGTTCTAGCATATATTCGAATTCCTCTCTTGCGATCTTGAGTTTGTCTGAAGCTAGGGGACGAACTTTTGCTTTGATGGTTGGACCATTTGTTATTATATGATACATAACTTAATGCTTTGGTTCTTTAATCAGAGAGCTTTGAAGTGTTATTTGTTTGAATTCATTAAGAAGACTAGTAACTGAAAAAGTAAATGATGAAGAAGCTATTGTAGTGAGAGAAAAATTTGGAAAAGTTGCTATTTTACCAAATGATGACAAAGATGTTAAAGGAACGATAAGACATTTTCTTTTTAAATCAACTAATAGTCCGAATTTTTTGAGAAAATCTGCTCCTATAATAGCTCTTGAAACATGTGCTATTGTAAAAGACAAAGTAAATTGGCGGCGAAGTCGAAGATCTAATTTTAGAGTTTTGGTACCAATAATTTGAATTTTTGAACCATTAGCGGTAAATAAAATAAAATCTGATGTTTTATTATTCCTTTGTTTGTATGCAGGAATTACAGATATATCGGCTCCCGTGTCGATTAAAAATTGCTTGCCAGTTGATTTATCATATAAATATAAGCGACAACTTTTCTCGCCAATATCGCCAGCCGTATCACGCGATTGGTTTACTGGTTTTCCGAATTTTCTTTTTTAAATTGGCATGGCTGTATAATTTTTTTTGCATTTCTTCCAAATTTAAAATGGTACCAGCAAAATTCGTATCGAGCTGAATTAGATCTGGATCTTCTTCGTCTGTCATTTCGTCTCGATTTGCTGCGGGACCTAGTATTTCGAGAAAATTCATCAAATTCTTATTGCAATAAATTAGAAGTATTGCAATGTCAGCTTGCAATACTTCTAATTTATTGCGATCGGATGATGATCCCGAATTTGGCAATGAGCCAACTTTCGTTATTTGGCATATTTCTGACGAACTGTAAACAGCAATAACTTTATCGGCCATCTTATCTAAAGTATCATTACTTATTGACAAAATGGTTTGTGTCTGTTGTGGAAGCCTATGTAGCCACAAAGATTTGGTAACTTCATCAGAAATAGAATTTCCTGCCAAGCTTTTCATTTGGCTTAAAAGATCGGATGGGCGTTTGTTGCCAAGTTCGAGATCAGTCAACAGCTTTTTTAATCTCGACTCTTCAATCGAGTTAATTATTAAGTTAATCTGCTTAACAAAGCTTTTTTCAACATATCATATTTTTCATTTTCAGGAGGATTTGACAAAATATCAACAACAATATCTAAAACTTTTTCGTCTAATATAGCATCGGCGATATTATATTTTGTTGCATCTTGCAAAATACCGCTATTAGCGAATTGTGCTTCAAGCTGCAAGAACCATAATTTTGGCTCATTTCTCCAAGAAATTGGGGGTTTAACCGCTACTCTATTGATTTCCGTGTTTGGGTTATCCAGATTTAATGCATTAGGATCACTTTTGTTTTCATCCATCTTAAATAAAGAATGCCAATAGCAAAATTTTAATGCATAAATATACCTCCATTTCCACTGATTCGAATAGAATGCTTCAAAATCACGTCCTAAGTTACCAAATATAGGTGATTGCTATATAAATATGTGTTGCTTCGATTATTATCAGACGATTTACTACAATATTGATGTATTTAAAAGACATATTTACAAATGCAGTTGTATTGCTAGCACTAATGGCGGACAGAAAAAGAATACAGAAGAATTATTTTTTTTTGTAGTAAACATAACACAAAATACAAGTTGAGTAGTATTTATCCTTGCTCTGTTCAAGCGGTTAAATATCACCACAAATTTATAAACCGAAGAATACTCTCGTTGAATGGTGAATACTGTTTGCCTTTAATAGGCGTAGCATAGTTGCTAGTAATTCAAATCAACAAATTTCAAAAGAGTGGTAAGTAAAAGTTATGTTTTTGCATCTACAGAGCAGTTATCTCATGGAATCGCCATTTTTATGACGAGAACCTAGTACTGTACAAGTAAAATTGCATGCATTGTAATCAATGATAGTATTAAGAAGTATTTTCATTCGAAGTAATTATACTGTTTTGATAGGAGCCTGGTGATATGAAAATTAGGAATCTTTATAATTGTTACAAAATAGAGTAACATTAAGGTTACTTATATGTTCATAAATATAATCTTTGTTAAAATTTTACTAAATTTATTCTGCTTTTTTTTTTCTCAACTAACAGTTAGAGTACTACCAAAAGTAAGATTTCCTATATTTTATAAATACAAAGAAGTGTTTAATTTGAATAATGTTCACATCACACACACATTTTAAAACTTAAACATTTGTATATTTTCCTACGTTATCATTATTTCTGTCGATTCATTGTTCTAGACACTGTTTTAATTTGTGTATGTCTCGCCGCTTTATAAATGATGAAACGTTGAATATCATTTTTCGCCTCGTTACTGAAGCTCATCCCAGCTTAAGAGATCGGTGTTAGTCAGGGCGGAACAAGTCCAGACCATAGGGTGGGTGGATGATGAAATCCTTATTTTAACTGTAGCAGGAGAGCGATGAGAATTGATATCCGGCGTGGGACCGAATATTGCCGAGCAGAATGCTTACGCCATTGCTCAACATTCTTTTACTGTGGTTCTGAATCCTTGTCTGAATATGTAATTATACCTATCAGAGCGCTTATTGTTATCCAGAAAACCACAAATTCGACCAACGCTACCCTTTTTCGATCTTAAGACGCAGTTATTATCACTTTACTAGCATACGACGTTGATTTGAATTTTCGCATGATTAGACGAAGAGGAATGGCGCCAATCCCGTGATTGTGGTTAAGTTGAGTCATGATCCAAGACAGTGGAAGTTTCGGATTGGAAGTTTAGCTGCCCAGTTTTATCCCCCAAGATTATGGAACTCAAAACTTAGTCCTTTTCATCTGAATAGCGGCAAAGAAATTCGCAGTAAGAGTGAAGTCATCATCATTGATAGTCTTCAGTTATCGTTCGCGGGACACATCTTGAGCACGCTTTCCGAAATTACAGCTTAACCCTCAAACTCTTATGAATGCTTCTTCGAAAAACCTTGGGAAACAATGTGCAGAGCTCTTCCAGAATTATCCTCCCAAATTAGCCATATAATTTGCTCATGTCTCTTCGGAAATATTATTATTTTTGACGGACTCCATCTTTTCCCTTCTTTTTGAATTTCATCAGTAAACTAAGTACACCACCTACGGACATTTATGATACTCATGACTCGCTATACACGTCCGTCAACTGGTAATGAATTTAAATCGCTTTATCGCCTTTTGGATCCGAAACCGAATAACTGTACAAGCTTTGCGCTTGGAGTAGTGCCATGAGAAAATTCCTTTAATATAGCTGCCAATTCAAGACTTATCGTTGCATCGAGGTACGAGCAGATTTATAGATCAAGGTAACCATCAACACAACAGTAAATTTATGTACGAATAGCTTAACTATGTGACCGGTTATTTAGAGGACTTACTCTTTGGCATACTCTTGTATACATACTACTCGGTATTAGAAATGCTACACGATGATTAAATGAAAATAGCAGAAACTTATTTATGGTATATCTACAGTATTATAGAAGGATGACATAGTTAAAATTTACAGTTACTTATTTGAGTGGAAGAATACAGAACCTAAATAACTTGCTCGGTATCGGTTCGAACTGTGATGTGATGATAGACATCATTCCACGGCTTCCACTCTATGTTTCCAAATTCACTCAGTTTTTATGGTTAGCAAATGGTATCGAGGTGGTCTCACGGCAGCACATGGTTAGATATTCTTCATGGGTAATAGAACTGGATAAAGTACTGCCCAGATTTACCATCAAAAACCTTATAAATCAAGGAAGGTAAGGAAAGCAGGGGGCATGATTCCATGCATTCTCTAGTTAAAAAGGAATGTTACAGAGTCTTCTAAGGTAGGTTGCAGCTACGGTCCTCAATATCATGGAAATGTAACTGAGGATTCCTCAGTAACATTGAACAAGCGGTACTGGGATGTATACCCAATTTCAACCCATACCAGTACTTTAGGTACTGGGCCTGTATGATGATGATGAATCTCAGCTGGTAATGTTCGTTCTCCTCGATGCATTTAAACAATAGTACGTTTATCTTGATACTGCACTTACGATCGGTGCTCATCTGAAAAGTCAGCATGATGTTATATTTGTGTCCATGATCAGAGCATGTCCTTCAATGCACCACTTTTAAGCATAACTGTCTTTATTACATAAGAAAAAGAAGCCACCACATTGGTTCTGTGCGTACGGTTCATGGCACTGTGGACATCATTGTCATGCCAGTGCGAACATTTGTCATCCAGCTAACGTGTCAAGTTCTTGACTCAGTGAATACGTGACGTTACATTAGGATCCAGCAAAACTACGTGGATAACATGTCAGTCCTCTTAGGAATTACTGGCCAGCAAACTCTGAGATCCAGCATTGCCTTTTGTAAGGTCCATCTGGATCCATGAATGTAATATACTCATAACAGTCATGGGATTAAGAACAGTGTGAGCAATAGTAACAAAAACCGATAAGCCGCGATCCAGATAAGAGGTAATCCTGCTGTGGTCAAATTTAAATATATATTAGTAGGAGCTTTCCGTTTTTTACACGAGGCATAACTTGCCCTTTACTCGAATAACAAATGTTACGCTGAAACTTTGGAATGAGAAACTCGCTGAGCCATATTTCCATTTATACAGACTATAGATGTCGTTTTAACTACTTGCTAACGATTTGATTATCTCATCATATTGTACCTATCATGCAAGTAGGACAGTTCTTTAGAGTGTTTTCTCAGTATAGCAATTTTAATGGGAAGCAATATAAATGTGTGTGAGGATTCAGAAGAAGCTAGAAAACTCTTCAGGTGTTAAATTCATTTTATTTGTTCTTCATCAGAACAAGGAAGCTACTATTGTCAATCCACACGTCAGCGCAAACCAACGTCTGATTGATTTAATAGGAGATTGAATTGTATAGTCAATTCAATTACTGCTATTTCAGCCTCTTTTACTTCAGGTTTCAATTACAGAGTTCGAGATAAGACCACGCAAGGAAATGAAATAGAATTGGAATTTTACGGTTGGGTGATCTTTGCTGTGAAAGTATATGTAGGGCAGGAAAGCAAAAATTACATAAGAAGTCAAATTTCTGCTTAGTTATAATTTAATTACCTTTACATTTGCCTCCTCCCAATATTAAGAGAGATTCATTGGGATTTGTACTTTTACAAAATAATTCATCAATCTTTTTCAATAGTGTGCAAAATCAGCACACATCATCATATACACTTCTAAAAAATTGGGGAGCAAGCAAAAGAGTGAAGAAACCGTAGCGGGATAGCCCTGCATGGACATGAAATGGAGAATACAGGTGTAACAAAACGTAATTCAATAATAAAGAAGCAGAAAACAATTGTATGAGAACTTTAGTTCTTTGGAAAGGTATAAAGAACATGAAATGAGGCTTCAGGTCAACAATTTGGTTACATGTAAATGATAAAAATCTTATGGTTTGGAAATGATACAAGATGTTTAATATGCTGTGTGGTCCTCCCGAACTGCTAAGACTGCCACACATCTGTTTTGCATGGATGTGATGAGATTATCGATGGGATTTTAAGGAATACTATTCTACTATTAACAAAGTTCAATCTCCAAGTCTTGAACACTAACGAGAGGCCATGATATTTCGAATGTGTTCCAATCATGCTCAATCGGATTAAGATCAAGAAAGCATGCTGGACACTCCATACTCTGTATTGTTTCAACTTCAAGAAAGTTCTCCACAAGATGAACTGCATGAGATCCGATATTACCCTGCATTAAAAGAAAGGAATCACTGATGGCTGTTGCGTATGATACTACATGGGGTCTCAAGATCTCGTCTGCATACCTTTGAGCCTTCAAATTGCCATTCTGAATGATATGCAGGTCATTATGTCCACCTATGCTGATTCCATCCCATACCATCAAATCACCTCGTCTGTAATGAGATCTATCCAGAACCAATGCAGGGTTATTTCGAGAGCACCTTTCTTGCCATACCAAAACACGTCTGGTGTCACATTCTAAACTGAATTGGGACTCGTCCGAAACAGCTCTTGAATCCAGTCACTTTGCATTCAATCTCGGTGTTCAACGGTCCACTTTCTTCGGGCCGTATAGTATCTTGCTTTTAACGGAATACACACCATTGGCAAACGAGCATACAGAACCAAATCCCATGAAGCCTATTTCGGATTGTTTTGCTTGAGAACATTCGTCCTGTTGACAAAAGAAACTGTCTTTGAATCTGTATTGCATAGGCTGTTCTCTTTTAACGAGCTGTTAACAGATTATATCAGTTATTATTTACTGTGGTATCCTGTAGATGACCTTGTCCTGGCCGACATTGAACATACCCTGTTTCTTAGAATCGAATCCTCAAACTTGCAATGCACTTCTTGTCACTCCAACTGCTTCCGTTACAGTTCTTTGTGTTTACCCGGATTCCAGTCTCCAGGTAATACACTGAACCATGGAATTTGGTACCTCATTTTGTCGTGACGTTTTCCAGACACCCTTTCTCAAAAGAATAGCGATTGGTTGATTTACACCACACAGACAACGAAAAACAGCAGCTTCTACGAAATCGTAATTACTGCACTTATATCCTTTTCCTGATATTTGACGCCATAAACGTTAATATGCACATGAGGCTTTCTTCTGTTTTCTGATACATTTTATACTACGGATGTTTTGTTTTGCGTTAGTTGTCGGAAGAAATATTAATGTAATTTCGCTAAATCAATATACTTCCATTATTTTTTTGAGCTGTGTATATTCACATCATATAATAATATGTAAGATTAAATTAATAACAATAATATCAAAAAACAAAATAATAGTACCTATAAAATATTTATAGATATTAGCTGTACAGGAATGTGCACTAGTATTAAATCTAACTTTCTTTCAGAATAGATGTTTCCTCCAGTATTTTCATCATATTAGATTTGAATCATTGAAAACATATCGGTGATGCATTTGTTACAAATACAGATATATTACTGATATCAGTGATCGTTTAGCTGGAGCGTTTTGCTTTTGCTTATATTCTCAAAATCAACAATAGGGAAATTTATATAAAAATGTTTGATAATATTTAACAACTAATGGAATATATATGCATCTAATAAATCTACTCTGTCACTATTGTAAACAGGCTCTTATACTATTACATAAAAACTTCAGCACTTGATGAAATACACTTTGAAGATTACAAATTATGAATACTAATATTATAAATTTAAAATGTTTTGATATTTTATACAATATTCAATAAAAAATATTTGAAATAGCAGAAAATAATTACGGTCCATCCATTTTAATTACCTTTAAAATCATCTATGTATTGTGAGTCCACTTTATAAACTCATTTCTGGAAATATCCTTGACAACATCATTACTGGTTCTTACTTTCAAATCAAAATTAAAGTATATTATAAACTCAAGTTATCATATTTATTTGAAAATATCATAAAAAAATTTCTTAATAATGATATGACTTCGTCATTTTTATTTTTGTGTAATAGAAGAATTTTCTTTTTTCTAATTAAATTTCAAATTCACTTATATAAATTGCATCATATTTAATTTCTTTGAACATATCTTTGAGAAATCTGAGTGCCTAAATCACAGATGTTCAGAAATGTTAATATGAAAACAATAAGAGGTATGCAAATCATAAGTGTTGGAAATAATTGGATACCGCCAGGGAGCGCCTTGTCTTCTCTGAGTGAGATGGGTTCATTGGTAATATTTTCAGAGTACGTTTCGTTCTTGACCATGTAAGGCGGGTTATTCCAGAGACTGTAACTAAATGTGGTAGAGAGAATTTTAGCTCTCCCTCTATTCCTCGTTGGATTATTGTTCTTTATCATCAAAAACGAAAAAGTTTGTCTTCTTAATGATTCAAGACATCAACTAAAATCTTAGTGATCGAATTCCCTACCATCCAATATATATTTTTCAAAAATGAACTGTAAATTGAAAAATTGATTTAAATTTAGAAAAGAAAATTTTCATGAAAAAATGAATCTTATATATTGTTATCACACTCAAACCCACAGTTTCAAAACAAAATAAGAAAAAAATTGCATGAAATTAAATTACTGATAAATAAAACAATAACAAATGGAAATATTTCAGTAAAAAAAAGAATGCAAAATACCTTTCTGCTTGTTTGCGTTTCTTGATTACAAAAATCAATATCATTTGTATTACTAAATTAGGGTCATATTCCTAAGGACTTAATTTTTACAACTTTCCACTGAAACATAGATTGCTAATCTCTCATTCAAACTTTATTTCGGATGCATTTCATAACAATGGTAGATAAAAATAACTGTTATAAAAATTTCAAATTCCTTTTACATTTAAAACTAGGCTTTAACCCTTTAAGGAGCGGTATATAAAAACATTAAATTTTAGTTAAATTTCATCTGATAGGAATTAATAAGATTAAAAGGACACAATATCAAGTGTAAAATTAATTGTTTTTTATATCCGTATTTCTAAGACCCGATATAAACAATATATCACCACCCCTCTACGACATCTTATTTGTACAATTGTTGTTAAGAAACAAAAAAATATCAAATTAAGTTTCTCGTTTTCTCAGATTAGGTATGTCAATAATTACTCATTAAGAATATCAAAATTTGACATACGTTTTCTGTCGTTCCGGGGAGCTGGTGCTTTAAATCGTTAGTTGCAAACAAAATAAACTCATCAACTTATATAAATAAAAACTCTACACTTCCTTGTAAATAAAAATATATATTAACATTAATTACAACAGTTACACATCACTACAAGACACAACACAGGTTACATAATAGAGCAAAAAGCGTTCTCTCTCGTTCTTAGTTCTAGTTCATTCTGTTTTTACGCTGTTTACTCCAACAACAGCGTCCTCTGGCGGGAGTCACGTGGTTTCAGCTTGGAAAGTATTCAGTTCGGAATAATTGTTGCTCCCTGGAGGTTCCAGCATTCCTTCGAAGAAATAATTAATACTTTCATTAAAAAAAAGTATATTATTTTAGTTCGGAAATTTTAGGATCACAAAACACTTTTAAAAAAAATAAGAACTTTATGATGCATTTTTATTTCTATGAATGATAATTTGTGCGAAGATGTGTTAATTAATTTAAGTATAACTTTTTTTATACATATATGATTTTCATAATTTAATGATATAACTACATTATAAGCTTAATATATCAAATTTAGTAGAAAAGCATAAGCAGTTTTATTTAAAGTAAGGCATATCTTTTATTGCATATACTATAAAGATACTTTTTCTTCTTAACTTATTTCTGAAGGTAACTCCGATCCATCAGAAGGGAGCTCTTTAAGCAAAACAAATTTTTTTCCGTGAGACATTCGTCTAAAAATATTTTTTTTAGAAATATATATATTTAAAAAATTAATTAAAATTAGATTATAAGGCTACTTTAAATAAAATTAAGAGTAGGCGTAGATCCGTAAGTGTTCAAAAACCAGCCATCCACGGTAATTATTCACATTCGAAACTTATCCTCTCACATATGAGAAGGACAAATGTGTCAAAAAAAAGGTCATCCCTCCTTATTCTGAAGTATTTATGGGTTGTACGCTGAGGACTCTGTTGTATTGTATCTGTTGTAATACCTTTCTTCATTGATTTACATCTTAGTTTACTTAGATTCTTTAATAAAGATCACCTCTAGAGGCAATGAATCCTTAATGTCGTCTCTCAGTTGTCGGCAGCTTAGCGTCTATTTTTATCTTATGCTAACACTATATATCAATTATCGTTTGCAAGTCTTATGTCTATCAACAACAAGTCCTTAATCTGCTGTCTCCCACCAGTTCTATCTTAGACGCCTTCGAATACTATCCCTCCGTCTTCGCTTTGTTAGATTTTCTTACAATAGCTTAGGTTTTGAGTAATCCTTTTTTTTTCCCTGAGTTTTTGTTTGTTGTCTTCTCTTTGGCAAGCACAGAAGACACTTTTCAATTTTTTATCGTTTGCTTCATTTTTAATTACATCTACCTTAAATATATTAAATTAAAAAATTTCGTTTGCTTTCATTTTAATTGCATGTAGCTGATATATGTTAAATTTAATAATTTATCGTTTGTTTTAATTTTAATTACATTTATTTTAAATATATTCAATTTGATAATTTTTCATTTCCTTTAATTTTAATATCGGAAAAGTTTACTACTGTCCATTTCTCTAAATTTCCTCTTTTATTTTTAATTCTTTTATTTAACTGATTAATTTAATAATAATTATAAAAGAAGTGCACCTTAGGTGGCTAATTCTGTTCTTTGCAAATTCTTGGAATAGAACTTTTTTTCCTGATTTAAACTTCTTTTCTTCAGAGAATATGTCTGATTTTTGCCTCACTGGCACTTTATAACATACTTATGATTACTATATTTTACTGTAATAAAGTCAACCGTCACATATCAGTCTGATTCGAAAAATTTAGTGCTGCCATCTGTTGCTCTCTAACCCTCTGTGTGGGTGGCGGTATAACTTTTATACCACTTAGTTTGAAGTATGAAACGAATATTTTATATATTCTGTTTTGAGTAATTAGCAATATTTACATAAGGTTTCAAACATGTAGATTGATTAGCTGATGAAATTAAAATTTTCAATTCATTTCAGAAACATTTCTGTATGGGATAAAACAACCACTTGTAAGGTATTTTCATAAGATTCAAAGCTATAACTTTTTATAATCATTCTTCATAGTTGTGCCATTTAATGTAAGTAAATAACACTATAAGCTACCATTTGAAGATAAATGTGTGGAGGAAAAAGGTATTTTACAGAGATTTTTAGGGTGCTAAATATGTAGTATAAAAAATATACCACCGCCCCTGAAAGGGTTAAGATATTTCAATTTCAATACAATAACTAGAATTATACCATACAATCGAAATTTAATTACTTGATTGAAATTTTTAATGATTATATTTAGTTGTTAAGCATATTTCAACAGATGTAATATATCAATAACATCCAGTAGTTATCAAATAAAAATTATCGGGAAACTAATTTAACTAACCTACAAAATGAAGCGTTCAGAATCAATATTCGATATACTCAAAATCCATACAACATATTTTATAAAATAGAAAAAATAATATATTACATTACTTACTAAACATTAGCCCTATATACTTCAGATATTTAGATGAAAAATAAAATTAAAAACAAGTTTCCAATTCAGAATGAAATCGATGATTCAGAGCAAGCCCATTTCACTACAGATGTAACACGAGGGTCAACTTCCTTAATACGAGGGTAGTTGAAACGCTCCCAATAAGGTGGGCTTAAACCTCTGATTGAAAGACTAAACAACAAGACAAATGTTAGGAAGTGGGGATGAATGATAGACGACTGCACCTCTTTCTAACTGCAACTAACCTCTACTATTACCGATGCAATCTTACGAATTTCAGTTCAGATATAGGCATGCAAACACAGATGGCACAATTAACGTTCCCGCCAAGTACTGGTTGCATAGTGTTATTTACTTTCGTCGAGCTGAAAAGAATAATGCAGCAGAAATTCACCGAAAAATGAGTCCAGTTTTCGGTGAACACTGTATGATTGATGGTGCTAAGCGTGAATGGTGTAGACAATTTCAAGACGGGTGAACTGAAGATCAGAGTCAAGAATAATGTCTGTTCAAACAAATCTTCAACAGTAGGAAGGTTATAACTACGGGATTTGGGGACCCAAAAGGTGTCTTGTTTGTTGAGTTTATGAATCCGGAGACTACGATAAATACAGCTATTTATTGCCAGACTTTCTGACGTCTGCAAAGAACCATTTTAAACAAAAGAAGAAGACACCTGAAAACCCGCATTCATGAGATTGCAGTTGACTGTAAACATTATCTAATAGCTCGAGTATTCATTGCAGATGCATGGATGCTAAAAATACAGGGTGATTATCAAAATGTTAGCAAATATATGACCCCTTACCGTCAGTAGCGTTCGAAAAAATTAAAGAAAATTTGGATTATTGGTATTATAAGGTGTGTTCTTTCAGTAATGAAGTGAAAAAATAGTTAAGTTTTTACAATTACAATTACGAAGATCAAATTTAAAATACTTCAAACGGTCAAGCATACTTTTTGTCACTGAAACGTGATTCTTATAATAAAAAAAATTAAATAGAGTTGGAATGATACTTGTAACGGGAAAAATGGCGGTGTAAAAATAACTAGTAAAGACAAAAGAAAATAATGGAAACTGGGATGTTATGTAATTCGCAATTTTCTCTTCACAATTCTCGGGGACTTTATAGGAAATTAAATTACTTAAAATTACAATTTCTTCCCAACCAAAATGAAACGTGATTAAAACAATTACATGAAAATAAAAGTGAACTGAATTGAATTGAGGATAATAACATGCTGATGGATATTTGTAATTTAAATTGAATAATCTTAATTAACTTTTTGTATTGAAGTTAACTCTAATTAAAGTGCTAAGATAAGAACCGGCTGTTAGTGACAAGTGTTTGAATCAAAACGAGGGATTTGGTAAGCTCAGATTTCATTATTAAAGTGTAACCTAGATTTGACGATTTAAGTAGGATTCCAGAAAAATGACCTTATCTACGATGGGTGATCCAAAAAAAAGTTTACAAGGCAAATGAAAAAGTATTTATTAACAATAGAAACAAGATACAAATGGGAATCAAGAGACACATCTGGCCTTCACTTTTCCACAAAGTCGCCAAACCTATTTAGGCATTTGTCAGAACTTTCGACCAACTTGTTTATCCCGTCTTGGTAGTAACCAGGGCCCCGCTCATTCAGCCATTTCTCGGCAACAGTTTTCACTGCATCGTCTGAGGTGAACCGTGTTCCGGATAAGTTTTGCTTCAACACCGGAAAAATAAATAGTCACTTGGAGCCAAATCGGGGCTGTATGCGGAGTGATTCCAGACCTCCCACTTGAACCTTTGCAGCATTTCCTGAGTCTGGCGAGCTGTATAAGGCCTGGCATTGTCATGCAGAAGAATGACACCTATGCTCAGTAATCCAGGCCGTTTGCGTCGGATGGCTTCACACAATTTCGTTAAGGTGGCACAATAATGATCGGCATTAATGGTATGGCCACGCTCCAAACACTCAATTAAGATAACACCAGTCGTATCCCTGAAAATGGTTGCCATCACTTCACCGGTAGAGAGTGTGACCTTAAACTTCTTCCTCGTCGGTGATCCAGTGTGTTTCCACTCCATCGTGGCTCTTTTGGATGTGGGGGTGAAGTGATGAAGCCATGTTTCATCACTGGTAACGATGCGATCAATGAAGTGTTGGCCATCTGAATGGTATCGCTGAAGAAATGTGAGGCTGCACATCATTCGAGTGGCCTTATGCTCCGCGGACAACGCACGTGGAACCCAGAGGGCACAAACTTTGGAATATCGCAACTCATCGGCTACGATACGCTGAACGTTACCATAACTCAGGTCCAACTCTGAGGCAATCTCACGCACGGTTACTCGTCGATCCCTTTGGATGATGGGCCGCGGTAGCCTAGTGGTCAAGGTCGTGGACTAGCGACCGGCGGTTTTCGTTCAGTCGCGGGTTCGATCCTTGGCCGCCGAAGACCCGCCGTGTAGCCGGGGCTGATGCACGTTAAATCTGTTCGGGGTCCAAAGTCCTCCCGTTGGCGTGGTGTGGATGTTAGGAGAGGGGGGTGCCAGCTCAGGTGTCGTCCTCGTCACTTGACCGTGGTTCAAAATTACGAAGTCCGTCGCCAATAGCCCTCGTGTTGCTTCTAGTGCGACGTTAATAAAAACTAAACTAAACTAAACTAAACCCTTTGGATGATTTCTTCAATACATGCCGTGTTGATATCCGTCCTTGAAGAACTTGGACGGCCGCTAGCTTCCATATTGCGGTTTTCCACATGCTCCCTGCCCGCTTGAAAAGAACGACACTATTTCGCTACCTGTTGTCTACTCATTGCTTTGTCCCCGTATACCTCAACGATTTGTCTGTGAATTTCGGATGCAGCCACATTCTTGGCCCATAAGAATCGAATTACGGCTCGCACCTCTATGCAAGACCACTTTTCTAGACGTCGTGCCATTAATGTCGCTCTTAAGTGTCTGCGTACAGACGCTACTTACTTGTAGAACCGCTGTAGGACAACTATCGCCGTCTGTCAACCACCCTGGGTGGAAATATTCGCTCCACAATTATTACGTTTCAAATGCTTCTGTTTGTAAACTTTTTTTTGGATCTCCCTACGTATATACATTCTTCAGTAATTATTAAGAAAGTATTTTATCTTGACTTATGTATCATCAATTGCAGTTTAATAATTATTAACTGTATTTAAGAATGATGGCAGTAGATTAAATAATGAAGAGCGGGCGTTACAGAAATCTTCAGCAAAAAAGACATAGAATCAACGGAAAACTGAACCTTTTCATGTTTCACAAATTCTCGACGTTTCCACCATCACACATAATGAATCTTTACACCTGGCAGATGATAATAACTCATTAGAAATACTTAACTCAAACTTTTTCGAAGAGATTACTAATAACGGTCTACGAACATGTAAGCAAACGAATACTGGCTTTGAATCAATGTTGACCTATTACGTCACACATTCCTGATTTGCAACTGCTCAATGTTATCTCTGACGTCATTTAGATTAAATATATTACTACCCCATATGTAATATTTTCAATTAACTATATATAAATTGATTGGTTGATTGATCTTATTATTAACGTTTTACTAGAAGCAACACGAGTGGAATTGGTGACGGATCTCGTAATTTTGATCCTCAATCAAGTGACGAGGACAACACCTGAGCTGGCATCTTCCTCTCCTACCTTCCACACCACACTAACCGGAAGACTTTGAGTCCCGACAGATTTAACGTGCATCAGCTACGGCTAAACTTTTGGTCTTTAGTGGCATCAAGGCTTGAACGCACACCTCGACATAAACCGATTGCCACGAGTCCGCAATCATGACTACTAGGCTACTGCGGCTACTCAATCATTTACTAAAGCAACATATTTGTGGCCTAATTACCTTCCACCATTTCATGTTCCCGTAGCCACCAAAGTCACCTGATTTCACTCCAATGGATTTCTGGATGATGGGATGATATAGTTTATCAGTTTATCAGATGACAGTATAATCTTCACATGTAAGTACTGTAGTGATATCACTCTCTGCCACATGTGAAATGTCATCATGAGTAAGGCCGGAATGTTTGCTTTGTATTGCTTCTTTGCCTTTTATTGGATCCTTTCGCCGCTTTTTTAGTGTTTGCTATTCTCCCCCGTTTTTTACCATAAAATTCTGTTCTAATTACCTCTTACGTTTTTATTAGGAGGATCACAATTCATTTACGAATAGTAAATGTTGACTTAAAAAAAATCCAGATTTTGTCATTGTATTGAAATTGGGACAAATGTGCCATTGTTGTATTTTCTGGCAAATAATTTTTTTCTAGTAAATTTTTTTATGTTTATGCTCTACATATAAGAACCCGTTATATATATATATATATATATATATATATATATATATATATATATATACACTTAATGGAGTTCAAAATTAAGAGAATTTTCCGGTTCGATCGATTATCTGTAGAACTACTGGAGAGATTTTATTGAAATTTCGTTTGTACATAGAGATGATATAATACGAAAAATAACCATTCAACAGTTATAATATACAGGCATGATCATGAGTAACACTCATCGGAGTCGAAAGGTATGAAACAGCAGTTGTAGAATAAAACAAAAAAAAATGAGTTAATAGGGAGTACGGTCCCCTCTGACAGATATATGGGCCTCGTACCGTGGTTTTATGCTGGATATTAGGGAATTTATGAGTTCTTGGTCCTATTTGTTCAGCAACGCTGTTTTCAGGTCATAGAGGGTTCTCAGAGGGGGGTAGCAAATTACAATTACTCTCCCTTGATTGTCCCAGGCATGCTCTATAGGATTGGAGATCTGGCTGGCCAATCCATCCGGCTAATATCCTCACTTTCCAGAAAGTAGTCGACCAGATGAGCTCTATGGGGCCTGAAAAGGCGAATATAGTACCCCAAGACCTGATCCCTATACATCTCAGCAGTCACAGTGCTTCTTTCAAAGACATGGAGGTGTGTGCGGCCATTCAGAATGATGTCTGCCCAGATAATTAAGCCTCTTCTGCCGTAATGTTCGATTTCTCGGATATTGGAGAGCAGGTAACTTGTCCCTGGTTCTCTCCATATAGAAGTACGGCGAAAATCACTAGTTAAGCTGAACCTAACTCATCAGAGAAAAGAACGGTCTTCCATTGATCCATGCTCGAATCTGTGTGATCTGTGCACCATTTTATGTGGACTCTCTTGTTCGCAGAATTAAGTCGGACGCAAACAACATATCTTCTTCCAAACAGTCCTCTCTCATGAAGTCTTCTGGAAACAGTCATTCTTGTAACTTGGGTTCCTGTGGCCGCATACAACTCATGAGAGACTTTAGAAGCTGTAGCCTCTCTCTTACGCCTCTCTATAATGGAGAAATAGCGATCTTCTCTGGCCATCGTGGCACTTGGACGACATTTCCCTGGCTTTTTCTCCTTGGATCCGGTATCCTGAAACTATTTCCATAAGTTGGAGTCGAAGCTGGACTTTAAATCAAATTCTCTGACTTCCTGCTTCTAGCCTACCCATAATTCGCCACCTCATTTCATCATCTAAACATGGGTTACGCAGTTTTACTGTCTGAATATTAATTTAAGCGATTTCTGCAACAAAAAAAATCCAGAAATTCTGCAAAATGTGCTAGCGAACTAAATGCGGATTTTTGGTAAATGCGATTTGGTAATTTTGCGGGTTTATAAATCCCGTTGACTAATTTCACCTACACACACGTATACGCTTGCGTATTCGAAATTTAAGATCTGAATCTTTGTTTGTCTTTGTACAAGATTTGAATCTTTGTTTGTGTTTGTACTAGATTTGAATCTTTGTTTGTGTTTGTACTAGATTTGAATCTTTGTTTGTGTTTGTACTAGATTTGAATCTTTGTTTGTCTTTGCACAAGATTTGAATTTTTGTCTTTATACAAGATTTGAATTTTTGTCTTTATACAAGATTTGAATTTTTTTCTTTATACAAGATTTGAATCTTTTGCAAAGTAATGGGAAATGCACGACTAATAACTCTAACGTCTGTGAAATGTTGAAGCAGGACATCCTGCCCTCGACTTCCAAAGAGGGGTTCCGAACCATCCTGCATGAAAATGGTAGAATCGATTCAATTACTTTGCTTCAGTTGAGGTATCACAAAATTCTCGAGCATATCGGCAGACCTATCGGAATTGATAAAACTCGTCACTAATCTAATTGGAATAGCTTCTTCATATAAGTAAATGCCGAAGATAAAAGAAACTGTGAATCTGCACCAAACTGACACTTTCGGCGAATGTAAGGGGATCTATAGAGCACTGTTTGGATTTGTCCATATCCAATCGAGCCAAAAATCTCAAAGAAAACTCAAATCGTATTACTATCTCTTGGTATCAATTCTTGAATGGGTATAATTTTCTTAGGATAAAATTTCAGGATCTTTCGCAATATTTTCTGTCGGGGGGAACCATCGAGAACGGGATTTCTGTTTGTCGTGTTATTGAACATGCACTTCTGGTACCCTGCACATTAACTCTACCGCTTGATCCGTAACAGCAATTGCAACTTCTTTAACATGGTGAAGCTTGATACCTTTCCGTCCTCGGCCTCTTTGCACACCAAGAGTTTCTGTAATTTCAAAACTTTCAACCATTTTTTCTTAAGTTTGTTATGATCAATGGCCCTCTATATTTCTGTTATAGCCGCCGGTATTCACGAAGGGCAGCACTGGCATTTTCATCCCATTGATAAAACAGCTTGGCTAACAAGACGCGATCACGTAGTGTCAACTCCATAGACAAGCGAATCATTGAAGAATAACTAGTGAATGAGTAAATGTCGAGTTCAATGGCGCAAGAGCCAAAGCAGACTATACTGCAATAAACATTTGTTAAAGTCATTAAAGTAGAATGAGTATAATTCTCGCAACCCTTCCTTTTGTAATTAATATCTAGTCACAAGGTACCCGTATATGCGGTGCTTTTTTCTACCGCAGCTCCATATTTCCCTAATTGGCTTTTTTGTACTATTTCTTTAAATAGTACAAAAAAATAACGCCTGCTCTATCGTGCATGGCGACCAAATTTTTTTTCATCCAATATATAACACGCCACAGGGCTCTGAAAACCTCTTGTTATTAATTGATTGCCCGGTATGTACACTCATTGCCTTAAAATTTGCGCACCTAGAAGAGTGAGATTGTCACAGAACATGTCATGAAGATACGTGTCAGGCAGATATGTTAATGATCAGAAATACAGCTTGATTGCGTATTGCGTAATGTCACCAGAAGGCGTTGAACTTCGTTCTTCTTGGAATATAAAAACAGGTAAGCAGAGTTTAATTGCGTGTAATTAATCTGTTGCAGAGAGACGATTTTTGTGTTACATGATGATCAGGCTCAGGACGCCCTCGAAAGACCAATAGTTAAGAAGACCGTCATATCATACGATACGCACGCCCAGCGCCAACTGTCTCATTGTCCACCATCCATTTGTGTGTGTGTGTGTATGAAGAAAAAGTGATTCAGTAATTTAAAGCAATAATTCAAAATTATTATTAAAATTAATATAGAAGAAAATTTCAACCAAAGAAAACTTTTAAAAGTTACAAAAGCATGCAATTATTTTTTTACATTATAAGTAGTATAAAGAAAAGTATAACAAATATTTTAAATGCAATAAATTTAGAATAAAAAAATTACACAACACAATGCTTTAGAAAAATATCTACATACCTGAAATAATATTAAACCTATAAATAATGATAAGAATATATAGTTCAACTCATGAATAAACATGAAAAGCAAAGAAACAGAAAATCGTGAAGAAAATGACAAAGAACATTTTCAAATTCCTAATCTGCTATTTGATAGATTTGTTTGTTTAACAATGCTTTACAGGTATCAAAAAATGCAAACAAAAAATATTATAAGCCAAAATGAAAATTCCATTAATTCAAAAAACATAAGATGCGAAAGAAATATTTAAAAAAAATGTATATTTAGACAAAGAGATATAATCTCTAAATAATGAATTAATGAAAAAAAGATGACAAAAATTTATATGAGATGCCATGCAAAGAAACTACTATTGCACAAATTTCGTGTTTAATGAAAGGTAAGTTAAGACCGGAAATGTAACGTAATGCCGTCTGTCTGAGAGAAAGATTCTGATAAGATAAAAAATGAAAAAACTATAAATTGAAAAAAAAAGGGGGGGGATAAGAAAAAGAAGGTGAAAAACAAAATTTAAAACCAGAGAGACTTAATCTTATAGTTATTATACTTAAAATTATATTTGATAATATTCCAAGGAAAGTATGCTTCCAGACAATTTATTTATATTTATCCAAGTTAAAGTAAATTTCCTGTACTTTAATCAAAAGTCTAAAATAACGTAAAGTTTGATTACAAATTATGTTCCTAAAATATTCAGGCTTAATGAACTCCCCCAAAGGGTACTTTACGTACCTTAATTGAAAATAATTCCATTTTTCAATAATGTACTTCTATCTTTTTAAAGTATTTAAATGTTTCGCTTCATTTTATTAACATTAGTTTGCAGTAAATTTAAATACTCTGGATATCAACTTTTTTTACAATTTTTTTTAAAGAAAATAACATTATCAGAAAATCGAAGGTACTTAAAACTAACAAATTCAAAAAACAAATCTTCCTTTGATTTCAATAAATGTTGGATTAACAATTAATTGTAAGACGGTCTTGTGGTATACCTTTGATTAGTTTATTTATCTTATTAATAAAATATATAAAATTTTCTTTTCTGACTAACATAATTGATTAGTTAAATTTTTAATTGCAATAAACTTACTAATATTATTTTTTATAAATTTCTTTTAGAATTTTAATAAGATCCTCAATGTCAAAAGAATTAAAGAGATCTTCAAAATCCTAGCTATTAATAGAATAAAACTACTTGTTATTAATATATTTGACTATAGCAGGGCTATTTTTAATTATACCAATACTCTTCAGCTTATTTATATTATTTTGTATGACTTTTTAACATTTTTACCAGTAAATATAATAAACGATTTCTAACAATTAGTTACTGTTCTAACTTTAATAGGAGTTTTATGAAATTGCGGTGTTAAAAAAAAGAAATATTTAACATTTTTATATTTATGCCAATTTTCAAAAGAAAATGGAGTAATTCTAATGAAAATTTCTTTCTGATTATTGGTTACCATTCTAAATGAATTATTGGTCCCAAGATGCTTATTAGTTAAATTAACGTAGATTATTTTTGCATATAAAATAATAATTATTAGGTATTTTGTTTACAAAACTAACTGGAGATTAATAATAACTCTCTCTCTTTAAAAAAATCTTTCAGTTATAATAATGATGAAATATTCTCATTATTTATTATTAATATTTACTTTTCTAAAGACCATTTTTTAATAAATATAATTAATGTAGTCTATGAGCTGTTTAAAAGCGTCTAATGGAGAGGCGTGGTCAGTTGATAATTTAGTAAGTAACTAAATCTAAGCTAATTTGTTTCTTAACATGAGAACAGTTTTTCAAAATATTAAATCTGAAATTATATATATATATATATATATATATATATATATATGTACGTGTGTGTGTGAAATTTATACGTAGTTAATCACTAAAATTTAAAACAAAAACCAACTAGGAAGTTATTTCATTAAATATTAAAACAATATTTAAGAATTAACCTTTATACAAATGAGAAAGAAGGTATATACCAAACCAAACAAATAAACAGATAAAACATTGTAAACAGAAAAATGAATGTAAATAAAATATTCATATTATATTACTCTTACACATAAAGACCTTTGCTGTGACTTGATTTATGTGGCTTTGGAGGATTAATTGATAGTCGTTACTTTTAGTCAATGTTGATACTTATTAATATTTTGGAACATTTTATAAATAGAGATCTTCTAAACATTGATGAAAAAACAACGAGGGAAATTGATGCCTCTTGAGCTAAAAAAGTAGTAGGTAAAAAGTTAATCGAAAGAATATTTGTAAAATTTATATGTGTAACTAAACACCAAAATTTAAGAAACAACAACAAGGAAGTTATTTCAATAATTATTGGTCATCAATTGGAAACTTTTATATTTGGTAGAAAGATGAGATTTCTTTTAAAATCTTGCTAATTCAGTAAATAAATTATCTCTTTCTAGTCACAAAACTAGCGCAATTGTTAAAGAGAGAGTTACAATAGTTAAAAGACGAGATCGAAATAGTTCAAATCTTAAAATTCTTGGCATTAAGAAAGTCTAATTTAAAAAGAAAGAAGGCTTATGTTTGATTTATTATCGCAATTTCCCTCTTCTCATTGCTCTACTAACAATTTGAACAGGGTTATTGACTACTTAGTTTAATGGAAACTCAGTTATAAGTTATTTAATAAATTTCCTTGACTTTTGGTCATGGTATGGGGTCATTTTTCTTAAAAAATATAATTTTATTATAATGTATCAACTATTCAAATTACCTTCGAATATAATATTTATAACTTGAAGCAACAATATTAATATCATTAATTATAGAAATTATAATGGATTTGTTGATGTAAGATTATGGTTTACTCAAATTGTCAATGTTTTAAAATTTTGATGATTTTTCCTTCACTTACTAATTCTTGGCATGGATTACTTTAAAAAGGAAACATTAGTTTAGCCAAACGTATCAGATATATTCAATATATTTGAAACATAATAATTATAACAAGAAGCAACAATATTAAAATCAGTAATTATAAAAATTTAACTAAAATGCTTGCCAAACTTATTTAAATTTTGTAACGTGGGATTTTTGTTTACTCTACTTGTAGAAAATGTTCTTGAAACTTTCATGATCAAGTTACATTATCTTGGTTCATATAAAAATATACTAAAAGTAAGTGTGACATCAGGTCATATAATTCAGAGAAACACTGTATCAAAATTATATAAATATTAAGTAAAAAATTTATTCCCAATAGAAGAAATATTATTGAAAATTTTAATTTATTAGATTCAGATGGGTTTTTTTACTTCTTGATTGTTCTAGTACTTAATGATTTCTGTAACTTGTGACTTACTTCTGTCGTTATTTAAATCTATAGCCATCTTAAAAAATAATTAAATAGTCAATAAGTTTAAAGATCCAATGAAGTTACAGAAGAGAAAGACAATACAATTTATTATTTATAACAAAGAATAGGAAATATCGCTCCCTCTGTCTCTCTTTATCGAACCCATCTTTATTCGGTTAATCCTAAATTATATTCTAATAATAAAGTCTAAACTTACCAAATCACTCCTTACGATTCATACATCTCTTGTTTAAAACAAATTCAGCTTTTCTTACTCTAATTAGGAGTCGCTTCAATCCAAACGAAAAATTGCGACGATTCAATCAAATTTCAAAATACCTATCAGCTTGTGATCATCCTCTCTCTCCTTTCTTTTTCTTTTCAATTATAATTTGCTTTCACATCAATATTTCCAATTTAGTTCTCTCCACTTTTTATCTTCATCTAATTTAACTAACCACGTTTGGTTTTGCTTGGCCCAAGGAGTTTTGTTTCAAGCAATTCAAGATACCTAAAGGTCAGAGGCGGATTAAGCTAGTTGGAGGCCCCTGGCGGTAAAAGTTTTGGGGCCCCGTGGGCTGAAGAATCGAAAAACTTAAATTGTGAAAAAATTCGCTGACCTTAAATTCTCAAAATAAAATGTATAGCTAATAAAAAAATTAATGGCTCAAAAATAATGTTAACTTTATTTTAAAGAATTAAAAAAAAACCTTACTTAAAAGATTAAAATTTTGCTATTTAACTTTACGTCTTGATTTTTCTTGCGCAAACTCATCGATTATTTTTGCAGTATCTATTTGGTCCAAAACATCTTGTTCTATATATAATATGGCCATGCTGTTTAGTTTGTCTTTTCCCATACTACTGCTTAAATAATTTTTAACGCGCTTTAAAACTGAAAAAGATCTCTCACCTGATGCATTTGATATCGGTATAGTTAAAAATATTTTTAAAAATATCTCTATATTAAGGATAGTCGAGATCATTTCTTTTGCAACTCGATAAATATCTATTGGAGTGTTCATAGTATCTTTGTTTTCTTTTAAAAATAGCAAAAACTGATCCATTCATCGTCAAAATTAACGATTCAATATAGTCTTTGTAAATATCCTTTAATTTTTGTACATCTTTCTTTTTAATTTCAGGTAACCTCTCGTCAAAAAGTACAAAAAGCGTTCTATAACAGTTTCATATATTCCAACTCTTCGGGATAGTTCTGCACTTGTCCTATCGCATATGACATAAAATCAGTTGACCAAGAAATTTTCCCTTATTTTCAAATTAATGGCCTTATTTAGTTTCACCGAAAAAAAAATTTCTCCTTCGCTGCCTACTAGCTTGTCCAACTTCCTTTTAAAATGAGAGCCCTGGTAAAGCAATTGCTTCTAGTTCTACTTTTCTAAATTCATTCTTGAAATTGTGTATATAATTTTCTAAAGATTTCAGTAGATTAGATCCTTTTTAATAGCTCACACCCAACTGATTGTAATGATTTGCTAGTAGCACTCACGCTCTGGAGTATGGTATGCCGAATCACGGTCATTAGGGAAGTTTCATACTTGCCCATCTGTTTCAAAAGGGAAGTTGCCTCCAGTATTGTGATCTTTTTCTCCTCATTTATTTCAAGGATTTCAGCCAGGGCCTCTTTTATGTGTGTATAACCAAGTCTTATAGCTCGTACGCCATCTGCTCTTGCTGATCATCGTGTATCTGAAACTTTTTTCACAGATATTGCATGTTTACTCCTTTCCAGATTTTTATTTAAAATTCGCCAGAGATGGGTTGACACAGAAAAAAAATTGAATAATTTCTGCACAAGCGTAAAATATTTAATTGCATCGCTACAACTTTCTGCTGCTAAATTTCCTACTAAATTTAAAGAATGACTGGCACAAGGAATATAAACTGCGATTGGATTGTGTTCTTTAATACGTGCCTGTAGACCTGAGTACCGCCTGGACATATTAGACGCATTATCAAATGATTGTCTTCTGCAATTTTTAATATCCAGTCCAAATTTAGCTAAAATTTCTAGTACTTGTTGTTCCAAATATAAAGAAGTATGTCCTTCTATGGGTAAAAATTGCAGAAATCTTTCTTTTATTTCACCACTAGATGAGACATATCTTACTACGAATGTTAGTTGGTCAACATGTGAAAAGTCGGGCTTAGAGTCAATTATGATACTGTAATACTTCCATTCTTAATCTCATTAATTATATGAGCCTTTACTTCTTTCCCAATAATGCTTATAAATTCAGGTAGAATTGGTGGGACAGGTAGCTAATATTGCCTCGTCCTCGATTGGCGTATTTTTGAAGGCGCAACTTCAAAAAATCATCGTATTCACTGAGATAATCCAGGCACGTTAAATAATTTATTTTCGTTGTAGACTCCTGACCTTCATCGTGTCCTCTGAATGCTACCCCTAAACGGCTCAAAAGTTTTATTGTTGATATTATTCACTTCAAGACTTTCCTCCAATAAAGCTCTTCTTGTTCTCTTTTCTGTAATTGCTGACTATCAATTCTATTAAATTTAGATGACCTTTTATACAAAGTGCACATAGCTAATATATGTTCTTTTGATATTTCGTGGCTGGACAGAGTTGCTGTAACTGTTTTCCAGTTTTGAAAACCAGTTGGTAATTTAGATGATGTCGAAAAGAAAACAGTTTACAAGGATATCATTAAACAGCTTTGCTTGTTTCGGAAAATACTAGCCAATTTCTTTCTTCTTTCACTCCATTTGTTTCACTCAATTATTCACTTTATCTTACACAATGATTAAAATACCTGGGCATTGAATCTTAAAAATCTAAAAGTGAATTTGAAAATGAAAATATAGTTACCTTTTTTTGTTGTTTAAACACGGTTCTCCGATTTGTCTGTATAAGTGCAGGAAGCTAAAAGAAATTAGTTCGGAAGTCAAATTGACGCAAAATTTCCTCAGTTTTCTTCGAAAAGGGGTCTTTCTCAGGGTCTTTTTGCCCCATTCTTTTCATTCGTCCTTAAGCATGTCATAAATCTTGTTCGTGCTTGTCATCACTTTTGTCCGATGTGCCGAAATTCTTCTTTAACGCGACCCCTCCCCCTTCCCCATGGGACCAACGTTGAGAACTTATGAATACTCGTTAAAAAAATAATTAACTATAGACTTGGAGGGTGACAGAAGACTTCTGGCGCTTATGGTCCTATCTTTTCTCGGAACGGGAAGTAGTTATCGAGCCCTTGCTGACCATGAATGCACATTCGGTCTTTTGGTTATTACAGAAATAAAAGAGAACCGGGATAAATAAAATATAATATTCTCTTTCACTGGACCATCTCTGAAAAAAATTCCGACTAAGGGCCATGTCTTCGTGTAGCTTCTTAGTGCGACGTTTATTACTGTCAATCAATCAACAGACGAAGGGATTATTGTCATTTACAAACAAATAACATTCTGAATAAATTTTTCCCATCCAAAGTGTTATCTGTCACTTCAAACGATCTTTCTGTCGTTACGCTTTGAATGAGAAATTTTTCTTACATTCCGAGCTCACACCATTCCTTGTCTTCTCATTATTTTGAGTAATTTTACCAGCTTTTAAATTTTTCTTATTGCGGGTCCTGAGATTCAGAATTCACACGGAAAACATATATCGTTTTAAGCCAGTGACATATTATTTTATAAACGTTAAAAGGAACTCTTAATATGATCATTGATAACATTTTACGACTTTTTGCTTTCACACGTCAGGGGTCCCTGTTGCTAGGGCCCCCCGTATCATTGATACGGTGGTAGCTACTCCCCTGATAAGAAGGAATGCTGTTCAGGAATGTTTCTCAGAATTTGAAATCCATTCTTATTATATGCTTCATATGTGGTAGTGCTAACCGTTAAAATCTGCATGATATCAAGAATTAGTTTGCAGATTGTTGAATTTCAGAGATTTACAATAATAATATTTACGACAAAATTCACATTTCGTACGATAGGAATATTGTCAAGTTTTCATGTTCTAGAGTACATTTTAGTTTGTGATCATGCTGGGCCCCCGGTGCATAATATCCGCCACACCATCCACATGACTGGCCTTGTCCACAGTTCCCTTTTTCTATATTACAAAAATTTAAAATGTAGAAATACTAAAAGGAAAACATTATCAAATTAGAAACACACTAGTTTTTCTCAAAAATCAAACATATGAAAGCAAATAGTATAAAAATTATCCTATGAAACCAAAAGAATAAAAAAAAATAAAGAACAAGATGCACATTACCTGAAATTTTAACTTTACAAGTTAATCAAATTTAAGTTGACCAATGGTAAAAAATGCCAGCAAAATTCAGACCTTATGAAAATATGCAATTATCAATGTGATTAATTATTTCAATAGCCAAAGATCCTCTACAGTTTTTTCAAAAATTACTTTAATCTCTCTATTTCACTATTTGATTCATTCAGCAATTTAGAGAAATTTCAATCTCACTTAAATATTTCGCTATTTCTGTCATGCTGACTGAAATAAAACTGAGACTTAATTTACAAAATACTTCAATCCAGTGTCGAATTACTCATTAGGTGGAGTAGGCGATTGCCTATGGGCCCCGTGCATTTTAAGGGCCCACAAAGGCGTGTTCTGCTTTCTGTTAGTGATCCAAAAACAAGCTACAGGGCCCCGAGAACTTGATTGCCTAGGGGCCTCCATGTCGTTTAATCCGACACTGCTTCGATCTCTTTCCCCACATTCTCAAAATATAAATTCAAAAATCCAGATAACAATAAACCAGGAGCCTTCAAATGCCAAATTATTTTGAAAGAACTAAACACTAGTAGTTATTTATAGTCATTAATATCTGGGATCAAATTTTTAAAAACTTGGAACCGAAAACATATATTAAAGACCAAAGTTCTGGAAAACATTTTTCAAAAAAAAAAAAAAAAAAAAAAGGATTTTAACCGAAATTACATATAATATATGAGGGCAACACTAATTATTATACGATTCAAATCATGAGTAATCACTGGGTTTGCAGTATCAGTACAAGATTTTTTGTTGCACGTTGAACTTATAACTGTGTGTGAAGTCCATCAGCTCGGGGCCCCTGGCGGCCGCCAGGTCCGCCACCCGCTTAATCCGCCTCTGCTAAAACTCCTCACAGTTGATGAAGAGAAATTCGCGAATACATAACTATCTAACAGAGACGAAACCATATCTTAATTGATACTAACGTACGTTGTGTCTTTCTGGGAGCAACTTTTTTTTACAATATGACTAACATTCTAACATCAAATTCGCAGTCCAATAGACTAATGGTACAGTTGCACCAAAATTGAAGTTAAAAATGTTATTAATGACTGAAATTTCACGCTCAATAAATTGTCTTTTGATTAGGTTAAATATTAAGATCAAATGAGTAAGAGAAATTATAATATTTTTTCACAGCGACAGTTAACTGTTTCTTAATTACTTGTCTAAAAATTGTTAAGTTTGTTAGGTGGGGGAGGGGCAGTTTCGTTTACTAAGTAAAAGCAATAGCAATTTAAGAATTCATAAAACCAAAATATAAGCGATTGTAGGAGTTATAATTTTTCTGACTGACAGGATTCCGGTTAATGAATAAAAGATGATACACAATAGCCCGAGAATTTTTTCTTTGTCATACATCCCATAGTAAATATTTATGCTGTATTCTACACATGAAGTGAAACCAAAGCTAGTGAAATTGAATAGCTGTCATTCATAGTACTGCAGAAGTTTTTTTTTCCCTGCAAAAAACTGAAATTTCAGATAACAAGCACTTAAACAGCTAGAAACATTGTCACAAATCACGACAGACAAGATTAACGTAATGAAAAAGGCAGGATGTTTGTAATACATATAAACGCTCTCATAGT
>BMAW01045417.1:981993-1033414 GCA_019974015.1 Nephila pilipes
TATATATATATATATAAATATATATACATATGTGTGAGAGAGAGAGAGAAAGAGAGAGAGTCTAGATCCCTAAAAGAATTTGATGTTATTGGCTCGAACTCTTAGTTGTCTAGAGTTTTTTGTAGGATCCAAATAAAGGGAAGTTTTAAGCATATTTAATAAATTTCAGGCCACTGTCTCATCGTAAGTCCAATCACAATGAACTGCACTATGTATCTAATAATAAGGAAGTTATCTCCGAGCAATGAGTTATATCACATAATATTGATCTGATTCGTCTAGCCCTCTAGTATAAAAAGGCATTTTAAATATTAATTCCTACAACTCGGTTAGTCCTGAATATCAATGACCACAGCAATATTTGAGAATGACCATACAATATAATATTACATAAAATTAAAATTAAAACAAAATTTAAACAAAAACGATACACAAAATATGCATGAAATACACTCACTAAGGAGAAATAAAAAAATGTGAAATAAATTTCAAATTGAGAGTAAGAGTTAGTCTTTACTTTTATTTACCCAGTAGGGAAGTATTTCATTAGATTGACAGAGATGGTAGTTACCTTTGAGCCGGCGTGGCTGTCTACTTTTTCAACATCATATCTATCTCTGGGCTTAACTTTGGTAATTAGATTTGGTCGGAAAACTTTAGGTCTATGTTTGAGACTTACATAACAAAAAGTATAGTTAGAAGCTGCCAAATCTCCAATTTGATACTGGGAAGCCTATTTTCTTTTCTTATTATATGTTTCCTGAATATCAGACTGAAACTCGAGAAGATTTCGTTTTGCATCTTGCTAGATGCTTTCTCTTTGGAGTAGATATTCTTCTTTCAGCTCCTTTATTAGTAGGTCTTTAATCTGTATTTCTTCTTTATCTCCCATCTGTAATCTAGTTCAGCAGATTTCAGTTCACGGTTGTCCTAAGACAAAAACGCATCAGGTTGTATAACAACAATTTATTTACACTCCGTACTACCGCTCGTTTACAACAGCTCATCTCGGAGATTTGGTCAGGTCCCGTCTGAGGGAATCGGGTGACATCAAACACTCTTCCCTTTACAAATGAACGCCCTCTAGAGACGGGCTTTAAGTAGGGAAGTTAACAATTCGGCCAACCTGATATATAGAATTGTCCCAATTGTACAGTTACAGTTATACAAAATCATTAATAACTGATACACTTTAAAACCATTAATTATCATAAGCAAAATATCAATGTTTAAATTCCTCAAACACTTAAAATAGCAAATATCAATTACCGTATACAGATAAAATATCAATAATCATTCACAAATCATTTTACATAATCACCCTTATATCTACATTTCACTACAAATTATCTTTCATTCCACAACACACATATAAAGAAAATATTTCTCCTCTTAAGTAATAATTCTAATTTAAGGCTTCAAAACAAAAATCTTAGTTATCATACAGTTCAAATTTTATTTCTCTTTCATAACAAAATACTAAAATTACCAAAACTCTTTAAAATACTACTTCTCAACATCTTTTAGAGTGCTACATACACATTACCTCTCCTTTTTCTTTAAAAAAAGTTACATAAACTTATTCATATATTCATATCGAGATATCAACACAAAATTCATATTTCAAAATATCGAACTCATACACATATTTTTTTTATCAAATCTAATTTCAAACATCAATTGCCACATAAAAATTTAAAAAAAGTACTCATATCTCCCCAATTACTATTTTCTTACTTCAAAACATCGAATATCTGTATCCTCCTAAATATTAATTCATACAGTAGTAAATATTAATTTTTTTTCCTTCCTCTTTTTTTTAAATTTTTACATACTCAAAATATTAATTCTCATTTTCATAGAATATGCTTAACTCTTATAGACTCAAAAGGGTTCATACATGTCACAAAGAAATTCTTTAACATAACACAATCATCAAAACACAAATCTAAGAGTTCTTACAAAAAAGATCATTCCTATAAATCATTACAAAATCACATTCTTAAATCCTTACGAAAGCGCATTCCTAAATCAATCCTTACAAAATAAATCATTAAAAAATTGTAACCCTAAATCTTTATATTCCTAATTCAATATATTCCAAAATCCTTACAAAATTATATTCCTAAATATTTACAAAATTATAATCCTAATCATTACAAAATATATTAAAACATTAATAAATCATTGCAAAATAGCATTCCCTAATTTTTTCAAAATCATAACATTTCTAATCATTTCAAAATCATAACATTTCTAATCATTTCAAAATCATAACATTTCTAATCATTTCAAAATCATAACATTCCTAATCATTACAAAATAAAAATTCGTCGAGCATATTACCTTGAAATATGAATTATTCTACCCATCATAATAAATGACATAAACATAAAAAAACATTTGTTGGCACACTTAAGATTCGAACCGTTTAATCCATAAAACACTCATTAAAAGCTTGCACATTCATTAACTTTAAACTCTTACACAAAATAGATCATTTTCTGTTTCAAAATAATGAAATCAAAATAAAATATCATTGATATATTTAAAATTACTTATCCTTGTCAAAAACTAAATTAATAAAATACCTCTTAAAAATAACATTCAATCAATAATTTTTTTTGAAGATAATCAAATTAAAAGTTCCTTAAATACTCAGTCCTTAAAATATTCTAATGTTCCATGAGGAAATAACTGTTCATTAATTCTTAATACAAAATAATTGTTTTTCTTTTCGTTTTAAAAAAAGTTCTTTGCAAAATAATATTTTATAGTCCCCTTTTTTTGTAACTGCAAAAGTCTCTCTAAAAGAAATAATAAAAAAAGTTCTCTCACCCAAGTGTAATTCTGCCATTTTGGATCCAAAGGGAGAGGGAAACACATTCCCGAAGTGCACTGACCTGATTCCTCATTGAAATTTTGTCTCTTCGTTCAAAATTCCCCACACTTTGTGAATGACCATCCCTCTTGATCAACGAATTTGCGGTCCTCTTCCTGCCCCTCTGCTCTATGTTCCCTTTCTCCTTTCTTCAGCTGCGCAACCCTGCAGGGGTCCCAAACCCTTGTTACTGAAGGGGGGATGGAGACTCATTCCTCAGTGAAGTCCTGCTAGACACCCCCTGGGTCAAACGGAGTTTCCTTTCGCTTTTTCGCCTTTTGAGAGGAGGATTTTCTCCTCGGGAGTTCGATAACTCTTTTCTTTATTTTTTGTTGAAAGTCCTGTCTGTACGAACTTTTTCTAAATGCGATGTTTGTCTCCAAAACATGTTTCTTGGTGACTCTTTCACGGGACTGGGAAATGTTGCGGGTTCCTTTATTCTTTTTCTTCCTTTGCGTTGAAATCTCTCCCTTCATTTAAAATTGTATCTTTTTTCTGCGGAGGGGAACCTGGCTAACCACTCGTTCTGTCCATCTAAATATCTATCGTAAGACTTTAGCTTTTCCCAACTGTATCGAATTTGGTATGGGGCCTGTTTTGAAGAACTCTGCTTCCTTCTTTCAATGGGAATATTTTCTCCTGTATCATCCTTTAAATTTTTCTCACTAATTTTCTGAGCTCTAGTTAATTTTTGTCCTTCTAAACGTGTGAATGCTTCTTGACCTCGTTGCTGTCTTCTTTTTCCGTTCTTTTTATTTCCTTTCTGTATCTTCCGTTGCACATTTTCTTTCAATCTCTTTTGTTTTCTAAATTCGGCTAATATCTTCAAATCATCCCTTTTTCTTTTGTAATCATTTACCTTTCTCAATATTCCTTTTGTTTCTTCATTTAAGGAATATGTTTCTTTCCACAATATTTCTAGTTCATTTAACATATTATAACTCTCATTTTTTTTCATTCAGTTGCATCTCTGGTGCTAATAACGCTTCTTCTTTTCCTCTATTAATGTCATTTTGTTCCCGTATGTCTTGCGTTAACTTTTCATTATGTTCCTGGATTCTAGATAATTTCTGTTCTTTATTCTTCAGTTCAAAATCAAACTTTTCCTGTTGAGACTGAGGTCGTCTTTCATCAACAATTTTCATTGCTTTTTCTTCAATACTGGTATCTTGTAATCCTATAGCTTCGGACAATTTTTCCTTCTCCTTCTGAATTTCGGTAAACTTCTCTCGTCCCTTTCTTTCAATTCAGATTCAAACTTTTCCTGCTGAGGCTGAAATCGTTTTTCATAATACTCTTCTATTTTTCCTTGTTTTCTTCTATTGATTTCCATTCTTAATTTTTCTATTTCAAATTGTCTCACCTGGTCTCTTTCTAACCTTTGTTCTCTTTCAATCCTATCTTCAATTATCCTCTCGCGAAACCTTCTTCATAGCACTCGCTATTAGTTATGATAGTCCTTATTGTCACATTGGTAGCGTCCGAAGGAACACTTTCGCCTAATTCAAGCGCAAGCTCGACTAAATCACTTTTACGTCCTTTTGAGAGGAACAATATATTTAACACTATTTCAATACACTTCAAAATTATTCAAAATAAATCACTTCTTAGCACATGCATAAGGGTAAACGAGATGTCAGTTTGGCCGTGGGCTTCAATACACATCCCACTGCTGAATGTAAAATAGTTCATCAGATTTCAGTTCATGGTTGTCCTAAGACAAAAACACATCAGGTTGTATAACAACAACAATTTATTCACACTCCGTACTACCGCTCGTTTACAACAGCTCCTCTCGGAGATTCGGTCAGGTCCCGTCTGAGGGAATCGTGTGACATCAAACACCTTTTCCTTTACAAATGAACGCCCTCTAGAGGTGGACTTTAAGTAGGGAAGTTAACACATCTAAATGCCAATACCGTGACTAAAGATTTTTATAAGCTATCAACATACCAGTACTATTTTGTTGCATTGTCAAGAAATAACTTTGTCAACACTGGGATAAGAATGTGATGGATTCTTTCAACCTGACCGTTACATTATGGGATTCCAGTGGTTATTTACAGATGATAGAGGAGTTTCTTTAATTTGCTATTTTCGACTTTCTACTGTGCTTTCTTCATTCTGATGGTCAGAGTATCATCCGTAATCATTATGACTGAATATCTGCTCAAAGCAACCACATGCTTCATCCTCCGACCTGTGTGGCCGGTATATTACTTCACATTCAAATTTTTTGATCAATAATGTCCATCTAGCATTGCGGAGAACTTACTTGTTCATGTTTTTTTTTGGAATGCTTGATATTCTGATACTATTTTCAATTTGTTACCTAACTGTTAAACACGCAATATCTTCAGAACTTCATACCATAGTAAGGACATCTGACTCATAACTTCTGTATTTTTCTTCAACATGGTATGTCTTCATATGAATGTGATAGACAGGGTGTAGCTTTCCCTCTTGTGTCTCTTGGAGCAGCACAACGCCGTAACACTAGAGGCTTTCATCTTGTTCGCAGTTCAGTTCTTTTCTTTCGTTTAAAGATATTAAAAACTGGATTATTTGTCAAACTTTCTTTGAACTTTCAAAGGCTTCGGTTTTAGATTGATCGTAAATAAAAGGATTTTCCTATATTAATAGATCACTAAATGGTTTCTCAATTTTAGAATGTTCAGGAATGAACGTTCGAAAGTAACTAGTCAAAACTTTGAAATTATTTGACTGTTGTTGGTAAAGGAAAATTTCTAACGCGTTTCAACGAGAGAAGGACGCATAGTACCATTTTCAAGAACATGTCTTAAAAATTCTGCTCCTCTTTTTAGAAATTGGTTCTTTATTAATTCGATTTCACGATCGCATTTGGATGCAATTTCGAGAACGACTCTCAGTTTACTCACACCTCCTTCATCTGATGACGTAATTTTTAAATTGTCCATGTAAATTTTTACTATTCCTTTATTCATAAAATTTCGAAATGCGAGGGCAATTCAGAAAGTAAGGAACGTTTTCGTCTGACGTCGCTAGGCACGTGCCGATCGCATATATTTTGGTGTCTGCGTGCTCGGCATCTCAGTCGGGGTACAGCCATCACAACGGGAACATTTCCACGCTGCCCGTTTTTATGATATTCAAATTTAAAATGTGCTCTGCAACTGAAAATCTTTCCAGTTGTGAAGTGCGGTCTGTGATACGATTTTTGTTGGCAATAAACCTAAAACCTATGGAAATTTATCGCAAGTGTGTGAAGTGTACGGAAACAACGTAATGAATGAAAACTCAATCCGGAAATTGTGCATGCAGTTCAAAAATGGCCGAACTAACGTTCACGATGAAGAGAAGAGTGGACGACCTAGCATTGTGACTGACGAACTGGTCGCTAAAGTTGATGAAAAGATTCGTGAAAACCACCGTTTCACAATAACGGAGCTTTCGCTTAGTTTTCCACAAGTTTTATGAACTTTGTTGTTTGAAATTGTCTGAGTGACTGAGATCAAAGGCGGCAGAATTCTATGACGAAGGAATTTCAAAGCTTGTTCTTCTCTATGATAAGTGCCTCAATTTGTTTGGTGACTATGTAGAAAAGTAGAATTTTAGTCGCTCTTTCTGATCTATATAATAAATTTTTTTTCGTGTACTTAGTTTCTTTTTAATTTCAAAACGTTCCTTGCTTTCTGAATAGCCTTCGTATATTGTAAATGTATCTTTGGAAAACACTGGAACTAGTACTTGCATCAAATGGTACCTTTTTAAATTCGCATTGTCTGTCGGGAACAAAAAGAGAAGTAAATTTCCGGCAGTCTTTATTAACCTCGACATAAAAAACTCCTTTCCTTAAATACAAGTTTGTATTTACGTTCTCCTCTCTCTTATTTATTAAAGTAGAGGAAATTTATCATTGACAAATTTGTGGTTTATGTACAGGTAGTCGACACAAAGTCTGGAACTCCCGCTTTTCTTCTTCACTAGCACTACTGCACTAGCATACTCGTATTAGGTTGAATTAGATCTGGTTATTTGTTGTTCAAGCTACTATTCAATATGTTTGTTGAACTTCCGCTTCTCCACAAATGGCAAACAACGAGCTGGTTGGTAGATTTGGATTTCATTTATCAAATTTACTCTTATTGAAATATCTGTGAGGTTTTGGACTTCTCATGCTCATAAGATAAAAAATTATTCTTGTCAAATTATTTTTTAAATGTGAGTCGAGAATGTGACTCAAATCTAACTCCTTTTTAAAATGTAACTCAGATATTTGCATTAGATATGCCGTTTTCTCATATTTGTGGAACTCAACGCCATTTGGGTGAATTTTATAGAAGCTTGTACCATAATGTGTGCTCCTTTAACTGCTTGAAAATTTAGATGCTAACCTGCATTATATGCCACATAAAAGAATGACGGTCTTCATTTATTTAAAAGAACCTTTAGTCAACACTCGAGATTTTCCTATTCTGGACAGTACAAAACAATTCTTCGACAACTTTAGATGGCTTACTACTTTCTTACTTATGTCTTCACTGATGAGACTAACTGAACTATCTGTATTTATAAGAGCGGATATAGTTTTGTGAACAAATGTAATATTTCTTATATTCAGCCCTTTTCTGCTGGACGACAGAAAATGTTTGTACTTGAGAGTTTGATGGTCTTACAGAATCCGATTCTATCTTGATTTTAGGAAAATTGTAATTCAAATGGTCTAGAGAATGACAATTGAAACACTTTCAAGGTGTTCTTCTTTCGAAATCTTTATTCAGATGAGTCTCAAATTATTTTCTTTCAGGTTTGAAATTCTAAGTTCTCCTGAGCGATTTAAAAATCTTTTAATACAAATAAACTTATTAGATCATCTAGCTTTTTGTTTTCGAAAAGTAGATGAAATGAATGATACTAGCTTCAGTGTACTCCGGATATCCTCAGATTCTTCAAGCATCTCAGTTACCTTTACTGGCGTGTTGATATTCGGTTATTTGTCTAAATGATACTCTATGAATTTGGGGAGGGCTGTTCTCTTCATTTAATCTGCTACTATCGAATCTCGCAACTGGTAGAAGTTCTTGACGTTTAGTCCCTTGATCTATCCATCAAAAAATGTTTGAATTTCTTGGTAAGAGTCATGTTATTTTTTTCAACACTTTTCTAATGAGTGAGACAAACAACTGCCTAAATTTCTCTAGAGTTAATTTTAATATTTTGAGCAACAAGATTTTCGCATATTCATACTCTTTTTCTTTTCTTCGGGTTCTTGATCAATTAATTACATTATTTCTTGTGGAAGTAGACCAAACATATGTGGGACTCATACCAGCTTGGAGTTCAAATAATATTAAATACAGATTGATATACTGGTTTATGTAAGATTTATAAAGCAATTTACTTAATTCATTACTCAGTATAGGAGTAACTATTTCCCCTCAATGTCCCTTGATTCGACTTAATATGAGTTAAATTTCTTATCTTCTCCTATTCTATCTCACCTCGTTGCCTCTTATCTTCATATTCTTCTTTCCTTTCTTCTTCCCCTTTCCTTTCCTTTCTTCAATGATGTAATCATACATCGATTTTGTGTCTTGCTCGTAGCCTTCGTTGCTTTTTTAATCGAGTTTTATAACATTGGTTTAGTCATATTAGTTACGGCTTCCAGTATTAGCTCTGCTGCTAAGTTAAGTAAGTCCTCTTTTAACAAATAAGACATTTTGACGGGAATTAAAATTAACTATTCTGAAAGAATTGCTAGCTCAAATGAGGCGGAAGAAAATTATTTTGTTTCATCCTATTAAGTCTGTATTAACTAATTCTGATAAAGGGAAAATAATGGTTATGCAAAATTCGAAATAATTTGCATTCTAGACCAAGATACTCATACAAATATAAAAATAGTATACAATATTCAAAGCACAGATAAAATTTTCTACACATTTAACTTTCATTAGAAGAATGAATTATCAGAAAAAATTTATCAGAATAAATGATCAGAAGACATATGTAAATACAATTTGCACTTACAATTTCTTTTAAACAAAAGTTAGAAAATAAGTAATTCAAAATCGCCAATTATTTAGATACTGTTACAAAATAATAAACGTACTTAAATATTAATGGTAAATAAAAATGTATTTCAGTAAAAAAAAAAACATATTCCTAGAATTAACAGAAGAAATTATTTGCATTAATTAAAAGATACTGGAAATATCATACATAAACAAAGTTTTCATCAAGTATCGAAACTGTGGTTATTTGAAACAGATAGATCACTACTCAGTTTGCTTAAGCCTTTTTTAATGCTTAAAAGAGGGAAAACAAATCAACATTAAAAATGATGAATTCATAGCAAACGATCAGGTTTTCTTCTTTCAACAGTTCAAGTTAAATCATAAGCCCTTTCTACTCTTTCTCTTTTCGATACAAAGGATAAACTGGAAACAGTTCTATGCAAAGTTTTGAAAAGAACATATTTAGCCACCCACGGTGCACTTTCTTATAATTATTATTAAATTACTCGATTAAATATAAGAATTAAAATAAACAATGAAATATTTAGAAATGTACATTAGTAAATTTTTCCAATATTGAAATTAAGGGAATCGATAAATTAATAAATTGAATACATTTAAACTAAATGTAGCTAAAACTGAAACAAACGATAAAAAATTAGAAATTGATCTGGTATGACGAAAGTGATCCAACTAAAACTATAGCCCCTCAGGGGGCTAATATTGGTTTCAAATAAACTAAGAGTTATATTTTTGAGTAAGTTTTGCATAAGAAATAAAATATATATATATATGCTCTTACCGAATGTAACTAAAATTAAATAACAACAGTGGAAATATGCATATAAAAATACAAAATATATTCACACATACATTTAAAAAAAAATTCACACTAATGGGGTAATCCTTACCCAATTAGTAGCCAGATTTAGGTTGATTATGTGGTCCTTTTTCATCCAGAATAACATTGAACAGAGTTAATAACAAAGAATATTGATCAAACAGAATCACAATAACTCTGGAATTCTTGTTTCGCACCAATGAAGCACTTCATAAATCAGGATGGATTTTTCAACGGAACTTTTGTTTTTGTACCTGGAAGGTACTTCACACTATGTCCAGAGACGTTCATCGCTACGTAGAATCAATGTGATTCACTTCTATGGTGATTAACTCCTTTTGCTTACCAGGTGGGTATAGAATCGGGTTGATTTTTTAACGCAATGAATGGAACTATTTTATTCCACGACAGCTCTGACACGACTTCAGGTTGATTCTTGGAATTTCATTATGCCAAGGTGGCATGGCTCCTCATGAATATATTACAATAGACGTTTTATGTCTGGGTGATATACAACAAAGCACAATACTGGTGGGTTTTGTTGCACAAGATGGTATACTTCAGAGTACGACTATTTTCGCCTTCATTTTCGTTCCAATGAGATGCAGACACTGAATTTTAAAGTATATGAACATTTAAAAGATGGCTCCCGGTTTGAGCCTCCGTTTTACTTCGTACAGTCACACTACAACTAGGGGTTAATGGCTCGTTTTCTTAGTTGTCTAGGAGTTTTATAGGAAACAAATAAAGTGACGGATTTTAAGAAGATATTTAATTAAGGAGAGTCGGAATCTTTAATACTGATAATGTTAAACTGGCCATTCTCGATGTACAATTTCTCAAAATCTATTATAAATACAAGAAATGTTTTGCACAAGTAAAATATATCTTTGTCATTATACTGATATGAGCTTTTAGGTAATTTTACTGATATGAACTTTTAGGTAATAGTCAAATTTGACCCTTTTTTTAAAAAAAAAAATCATAAAGAATACATTTTAAAACTTTTTACGAAAAGCTCATTTCAGTATGTATGAGCAATAATTTTGAATATGTCTTACAAAAATTAGGCACACATGAAGATCAGTTTCTTAGAAAAGGTACTTTGAACATGAAAAATTCACATTCTGAGAAAATATGAATTTTAATGTAAACGTACTTAACAATCAGAAAATTCCCGCCCCATACTCCAAATTATCCACATTTTTTTTAACATTTCATTTTCCTCCCTTTTCCTTTAAAACCTTTTTCTCTTTTGTAACATCTGTTACTTTTTGTAAGCAAGAGTATAATTTCAACACACATTTGTTTGTTGAGGCGTTTCATTACCTGTATCATATAGTCAGCAAGTTCAATGCTCAATTTTCTCAAAATTTATAGTTATGAGAAATTATCTATATTAAACAAAGATATAGAATGATATGTATCTAAAGAGAGGGCTTCTATACGTACAAAAGTTTTCTTTGGACACGAGACACTATTTTTTACACTCTTAGTTGAGTTTTGGTAGAGTCACGCAAATATTTTTTCAGTAATTCTGGATTGGACAAATCCTTAAAAATGGGTCTCATAGCCTCCACAACATCAACAGGTTAACTGTTTTTATGATTATAAATTTCTTCAAGCAATTGTCTGCTTTTATAAACTTACACCGTGTAACGGTATCTGATGGGCAAAATCCTTGCTGAGCTTTTTCATCAGTAGATAGTGTGCGTAAAAACATTGCTCACACTGCTTGTCTCATATTTTGTTCACTGGACAAATTCCCCGTATGGTTAGATTGTAATAGTTTTGCTGGTGGTCAATTTTTTTTCTGCCTCTGCAAGACAGTTTTTTTTTTTTTTTTTTTTTATCAGACAAAGGTTTCCCGTCTGAAAGCTTTTTCCCTTCTCATATTTACTTTCAAACACCAAAGACGTGTCCTCATTATCTTTATTGTATGTCCAAGATATTCTAATTTGGTTATTAAACACTGGTCTCTATACCCATTGTTCTCAACAATGGAATCATACGCCTTCGAGTCTCCATATCCTAAGTATTTTGTGTATCGAACGTTGTACTTCGATTTAGAATGGCAAAAAATTGACAGAACTCCTGTCACCTCTATTTTACCACTATAACCATCAATATTTCTTTTAAAGTTTTGAAGGTGGTTAATTTTGCTTGAACAAATACGATGCTTTGATAATATTTGGACATCAATTACTTTAACGGTATCTACACCTGTAACGGTCACTACACCATTCTTCGAAATACCTCGTTTCTGCCAGCTACCATTAACCACAAGAACAATGTCACTTTCACGAATAGCTTTTGCCATATTCTTTTCGTAAGTTTCTCTAGCTGCCTGCAGTAAACGATTGTTAAATTTTGAAAATTTTGTAGGTGTCGGTGGGAGATTCATATATCGCGAAACATTAATACAGATTCAACCCCTTTCCCTATACATCGCATGGCATATACTAACATAATATTAATTTCATAATTATTACCATACTGCTTTGAACTGAAAAAAGTATATTTACAGAAAGGGCATTATAAATTAGATTGAATAGCTTCACCACAGTGAGTGTGATTCTAATATAGTAATAATCTAAGTCTAGGTTTACAACAGTTCAAACATTTCACAGCTTCAAAACCACATGGGCTAAAATATTGATCTATATAACGATTCAGAAACCAGAGTAAACATCATTCGAATAGGATGTATCCATATTTTTCCCTTCCTTTTCACTAACAGATACATTTATTCCTACCTTGAAATGGCTTGCTTCCTCAGCACAGTTTCCTGTCGAAAAGTCACTACATTCACTCACAATTAGACATTTGCCTTTATTAAAAAGTCCCTTCTCTTTTTAAAAACGCTTGTCTTAGATCTAGGCATGATAAAATAGCTTGAAAATAACAAATACTTAGAATAATTTAACTAGATGTTTAAATACAAACTAATTAAAAACAACAAACTCGTGGTCGATCTAAAACGTGATTTTACAAGTATAAACAAATCCAAATACATATACGTCGCAGATACTGTGAGACTTCTGATGAGCTAATGGAAAAAAGTGAGGCTCACGATTTATCATGAAAGTTAAGAAAGTTTCATTTAGCGTCATACATTGAACTATTATCAAAAAAAGGTGTGCATTGTTTACATTTTCAGCCTTTTAAATGGACGTGGCTCCGCTTCAATGACAATTTAAAACTGAGTTTTTGAAGATTCTTAATACTGTAGCGATAAAAAATTAGATACTTTTGGAAAAACGGCAATCTATACAACTTGAATTTCAAAAAGAACTCAAATAATCACTTTTTGAAGATTTCAGGTTCCGACACCCCATAAGATATAATGTACGGTATGTACAAAAATATTTATAAACATATTAAAACAATAAGGTTAAAAACATATTTAACAAATTTCAGACTGTTGCAACATCGTAAGTCCAATCACAATAGATTGCTCCTTTGATCTGATAATGAGGAAGTTATTCCCGTAGCATGAGTTACGTAACATAACAAAGATCTTATTAGTGCCATCCTCTAAAACAAATCCTATGTATATATGTAAGTAGGTTGTCCGGAAAAATTATGCCGATTTTAAAAAAAATTGAAATGCAGTACATTTAAACCTTCGTAAACGTTTATTTAATTATATGTATGAGATTTTGTTCCACAACGTTTCTCCATCTTTCAGGAGATTTGAAAATTTCGTCCTTCCAGAACCTCTCAGTTGTTTTGAAGAAACATTTTTCATCAGGATTTTTAATTTGACCACAGAGTTGGAAGTTTTTTCCGATAAGGGAGCTTGTAAAGATCGAAACAGGTGGAAATCTGAGAGCGGGAGATCTGATTAATATGGTGAATGGGGTAGAACATCCCAACCGAGGTTTAGCATCTTTTGTGGAGTCAAAAACACATAAGGCTGCACATTGTCCTTATAAAACACGTTGCTCCTCCGATTCACAATTTCTGGACGTTTTTGTTCGATTAGGAGCAATATGTTTCTGAGGGGGGGAAATCGTCTCGTTGTTTGGTAAAAGCTCATAATGCATAATTACTTTCCAATCCCACCAGACATAGAGCATGACATTTTTCAGATGAAAATCACCTTTTATGGGATGGCTAAAGGTAGTTCATTCCACTTTCTCCAAGACCTATATCTATTTTTCACTCCCCACCACTACTTGTTTCAAAAATGATGGTTCCTCATTGTATTGATAAAACGAAAGCAAATGAAAATGAGATCAAACAGATTTTTCTCCACTACATCGTAATGAACCCATACATCAAATGGATTATGAGCAAAGCTTCACAAAATGCTCGTGGATGGTGAATTTTCATATCTTAAAAATTTCTGATAATTTACGTTTCGTACAGCGTGGATTACATTAGATCGTTGTTTTAATCTGATCATTATTTGAGGTGGAGGGACTACCCAAAAGTTCTTGATCTTCAAAATCAACAACTTTAAACATAGAAAATCACTTCAACTCAGTTCTTTTTACAAACCTCCTTCTTATAAACGGGGCTTATCTAATTTGGCATTTGTGTGGTATATTTGATTCTTTGGTAAAAGAAAAACGTAAAATTGCCTGCAATACACTTTTTTTGCTTTCGTATTTAAAGGTGAAAAAAACGTAAGCAAACATTTTTCTAAATTTTCGTATGTCTAAAGTATTGTCTTTTAGAATAAGTATTTGATTTTCTTTTGTTTTCAATAATTATGATACATTCAGGCCTGTCCTAATGCCACCGAACGAAAGTCAGCAAGAACAATCTGGACTGCCCTATATATATATATACTGGTGCCCAAAATTAAGAGAATTTTCAAATAAAGTCAATTATCTTTAGAACTACTGGGCAGATTTTGATGAAACTTGGTTTGTAAATAGAGTTGATATAATGCCAATAAATAATCATTCAACAATTAGTATACACTCGCATGATCGTTTGTATCACTCATGTCGTAAAGAATGAAACAGCAGTTGCAGAATAGAACAAAAAAATAGGTCAATAGGGGATATGGTCCTCTATTACAGAGATACAGGCCTCACACCGTAATTTTATGCTGGAAATAAAGGAGTTTATAAGTTCCTGTGACAATTGATCCCAATTGTTGAGCAACACTGTTTTCAGGTCATGGATGGTTCTCGGAAGGGGGGTTAGAATTGCAATTGCTCTCCCCAGAGCATCCCAGGCATCTCTACAAGATTGATGTATAGAGATCTGGCTGTCCAATCCATCTGGCGATTATCCTCACGTTCCAGAAATTCGTCGACCATATGAGCTCTATGGGGCCTATCATTGTCATCCATTAAAAGGAAATCGGAACCAACTGTATCCCCGATAAGGCGAACATAGGGCCGCAAGACCTCTTCCCTATACCTCTCAGCATTCACAGTGCCTCTTTCAAAGGCGTAGACAGCCATCTAACATAGTGCCTACCTTGATCATCAAGCCCTTTCTGCCGTAATGGTCGATTTCTCGGACATTGGAGAGCAGGTAAAAGTCCCTGGGTCCTTATATATGAAAGTTCATCGGGAATCACTGGTTAAACTGAACCGGGACTCATCACGGAAGAGAATGTTCTCCTATTGATCCATGCTCCAATATAACTGTATGATATCTGCACCATTTTAAATGGACTCTTCTGTTCGCGGAACTCAGTGGGACGCGAGCATCAGGTCTTCTAGCAAACCACCCTCTCTCATGAAGTCTTCTGCAAATATTCACCCTTGTAACTCGGGTTCCATTAGCCGCATAGAACTTCATGCAAGACCCGAGAAGTTGTAGCATCTCAGTTACGTCTTGCTATAATAGATCATAGAGAGAGTATATATATATATAAGTTAATATATATATATATATATATATATATATATATATATACAGTGTTGACAAAAATATGGAAACACCTTTTAAAAAACATGTTTCTTTGCTTAATATGGTGTAGGAAACCCGTTGGCATCCAAAACAGCTTGCAGTCTTCTCGGAATGGATAAATACAGTTCCTGTATGTGTGTCAAGGGAATATTATACCATTCTTCCTGCAAAACGGTGGCAAGTTCAGATAACGATGTTGGCGGTGGATAACGAGAACGCACTTTCCGTTCCAATGTAGACCACAAAGGTTCGATAATATTCAGGTCTGGTGACTGTGGTGGCCAGGGGAGATGGGACAAATCCTCCTCGTGCTCAGAAAACCAGTCCTGGACAATGTGAGCTGTGTGAACAGGGGCTTTGTCGTCTTGGAAGATACCATCACCATCGGGGAACAAAGTTTGTACCATGGGATGAACTTGATCTGCCAAAATGTTCACATAAGTCTTGGCAGTCATGTGCCCTGACACAGTTATCATGGGGCCAGCAGAGAACCACGATATGGCTGCCCAAACCATAACAGAACCCCCGCCATGTTTCACTCTTGGCAACAAGCAGTCTGTATTATAGGCTTGAGATGGCGTTCTCCAGACGTAAACTCGGCCAGAAGTGGGAAACAATGTGAAAGAAGACTCGTCAGACCATATTACACGCTTCCACTGCTCTATAGTCCAGGCTTTATGACTTAAACACCACCTTTTCCTGTTACGGGCATTAGCATCACTGATGAGTGGCTTCTGAATTGCAGCACGGCCAGAAATTCCCTGTTTATGAAGCTCCCTTCTAATTGTTTTGGTACTCACAGGGTTCTGTAACACAACATTCATTTCAGCAGTAACTTTTGCAGGTGTGGTCTTCTTATTTTTCGTCACAATTGCCCTTAATGATCGTCTGTCACGATCACTCAGCACACACTTTCGTCCGCGCTGTGATTTAGCAGCTGATGTTTTTCCGCTTTTCAAATATGCGGAATAAATCTTCGATACAGTACCTCTTGAAACACTAAACACCTCGGCTACCTTGCTTACAGAAGCACCTACCATACGTGCTCCAACAATTTGCCCACGTTCGAAGTCTGTTTACTCTGACATAATGCAATGACAACCTCACATAACAGTACTCCGACAACAACTGAACTGTTTAGCACATTTACGAAGTTGTATAGGTGGCGTTAGTAGTCAAAAACGCCAGCGCCACCTACATATTTCATTAAAATCAATCTTTCTTTTCAAACATGCATTTTACAAGGTGTTTCCATATTTTTGTCCACCCCCTGTATATATATATATATATGAGCGACAGTCAAAAAGTTATTTGTTGCACAGCTTGAAAAAAACAAATCAGGATTGAATTTGTATAGTAACTCTTTTTATATCTTAAAGTTGCATTAAAAATCTACTTTTCAACTTAGCCACCTCTGTTATTTTAGCATTTCTTAGGTGTGGTAGAAGTTTTTCGATGCCTTCTGCAATGAAATCCCGTCTAACGCCCACTAATCATTCTTCACTCGTTCAGCAACGCTGTTTTTAGGTCTTGGATGGCTCTCGGAGGGAGTTCCGAATTATAATTGCTCTCCCTAGATTGACCCTGTCATGCTGTATGGGATTGAACTCTGGAGATCTGTCTGGCCAATCCATCCTGGCAAATATCCTCACTTTCCAGAAATTAGTCGACTAGCTGAGCTATATGTGACTTCGCATTAACATCCATTAAAAGGAAATCATAACCAATTGCACCCCTGAAAAGGCGAATATAGGGTTCCAAGACCTTTTCCCTATACCTCTCAAGAGTCGCAGTGCCTCTTTCAAAAACATGTAGGTGTGTGCGGCCATCCAAAATGATGCCTACCTAGACCATCAAGCCTCCGCTGCCTTAATGATCTTGGACATTGGAAGCAAGGTAAGGGGTCCCTGGTTGCTTCCATATGAAAGTACTCCGAAAATCACTGGTTAGGCGGAACCGGGACTCATCAGTGAAGAGAATTGTCCCCCATTGATTAATGCTCCAATCTGTATGGTCTCTGCATCATTTTAAGCTGATTCTCCCGTTCGCAGAACTGAGAGGGACGCAAACAACAGCCCTGCTTGCAAACAGCCCGCTCTTATGAAGTCATCTGGAAACAGTCACCCTTAAAACTTGGGTTCCTGTAGCCGCATACAACTCATGAGAAAACTGAGAAGCTGTTGCATCCTTGTTATGCTACGCTATAAAGGACAAATGACGATCTTTTCTGGCCATCTTGGATCTTGGACGACCTAGTCCAGGCTTTTTCTCGACGGATCCGGTATCTTGAGATTATTTTTATATATTGGACACTACACCGGATGTTAAATCGAATTTTCTGCAAATCTGGATTTCAGACTGGCCTGCTTCTAATCTATCCACAGTTCGCCACCTCATTACATCCTCTAAACGTTTGTGGTTACTTATTTTAATTTAAACGATTGCTGTAAAAAACACTATGAAATTCTGAGAAATGCTAGCGAAAGAAATGCGGATTTTGACACGTGCGTTTGTAAATGCTGTTTTTCGACTATTTCCACACCCATACACGTATACGCTTACGTATTCTACGTACAAGATTTGCGTCCTTGTTTCGAAACAGCATATTTACTTTTCATGATATTCGACCATATATGCAAATTCTCTTAATTTGGATCATCAGTGTACATGCAATGAATGAGCAAAGCTTTTTTAATTCCTTCCTTTAGTCATTTTTTCATAGTTAAGTAGTCAATAAATTACCAAAGCAAATGAAGTAGAGGAAGACAAATGATATAATCCAAACAATTTCACTAATATTTTTCATTTTAAGAATAACCATGTATATATATATAGCATCACTTTTTTTCTTAATCTACTAATCCACAAACTGCCTGATATCTAATTAATAATGAATACCTAAATTCTTATAATATGTAAATCCACTATACGTGGAGAGAAGTCTCAGTCCTTTCTTCTGTGTGGACTTATAGGTCGAGGGTTGGGCATGTAAAGGTGGTATTTAGTGGAATGCTATGATTCATTGAGATTTTCTATGCTGATTTTGATATCTTTCTAAAGTTTTAGCGGTAAGAAAACTATTTGGATTTAAATAAAGCCTTCGATTTCTTGGCCATAAACATTTTACAAAATTACTGCTATTAAGAGAAATTTGACTACATTGCAGGTTACTGTATAACGGGTGAGAGAAAGTGTGTAAAGTCCCATGAACCTTTTCGCCTCCAAAGACCCGCCTTATAGGCGGGGCTGATGCACATTAAATCTGTTCGAGGCCCAAAGTCCTCCCGTTGGAATGGTGTGGATGTTAGGAGAGGGGGTACCAGCTCCAGTGTCGTCCTCGTCACTTGACCGTCGTTCAAAATTACGAGGTCCGTTGCTAATAGCCCTCGTGTAGCTTCTAGTGCGACGTTAATAAAAACTAAACTAAACCCATGAACCTTTCCTTTATGTAATATTTTCTTTATTTAACCAATATTTAACAAGTCACTAATAAATACAGTCAAACGAATTTTGGATTCATTTATCGTATTTGTAGAATTAGATCCTTAAGCATGTTTGGGCCTAAAGATTAATTTTACGAAAATACAGTTAACTAAAACTTACTGATCGGGTTTTTTATAAGTTTGTAAAAGAACTTGTCAGCGGTGACGCGCGACACACTGTTTGCATACAAATCTCACTTCTTGCTAAAATTAAATCCTATATCTCTTTACGAAATATAGACACACGTCTAACTTCTTCACTCTAAACATCCTACCATTCTCTCTACTTCAACTTACTTTCTTATTAACCTCATACCAGCTTATATAAATGCTATCATATCAATATTATTTACTACACTTCAGTGTCTCTATTCCAATATAAAAAAGTCTCAGTTCATGTACAAAAAACAGTTTCTTAAAACAGTTAAAGTCATATAAAAGTCCAAATTATTATTTGAAGGGAAATAGGAGTGAGAATCATCTCCTCGTCAGCCCTCCCTGTAAATGAAACGAGATTTATCGGGAAATTACGTTAATTGTTTTGGAAATCTAAGGTAATAGCTAAAATGACTAATTAAACTAATCTGAATTGCTCGACTTAAATTAATTTATTTAAAAAATTACACTAAATATCTAAATTGGACTTATATTACAAATAAAAAAATTTATTATAAAAATTGTCAAACCTACACATTCAGAGATTTATATTTTGAATCATGTTCTGTCATCATTGAAATATCAGAGGTCCTCAACTTAAATGAAAACATATATTGCAAGACGTATCCTCCACATTAGACTTATTTACTCCAATATACCACAATTCCATCACAAATCTATCGTGCATTACTATGGAGATGTTAGGTATGTTTATGAGTTGGACATTCATTACATTAATTTTAACTGGATGATTTGGATTCCTTCGCAATCGAGATCCTCTGATATGCAACCGCTTATCGGTTTATCGGTGATTATTGAATTGATCATGTGACCTAGAAGTCTGATATCGTCTCTCTGACGGATTGTAAGTATTGCTTTAGGCAGGTCGTCTATCTGGAGATTGGCGCCGATCAAAGTTGTATCTTCTCTCCGAATCGTCCCATGTCTCGGATTTGGATACTATTCTGGGAGAGCAGAGGTACTAAAATGACATGTTTTTCTTCAGAAATAGCTGCTATTTAATTCAGCTGAGCCTTGGTGGTAGGAATTTACATTTGAAAGAAACATTCAGAGATACCCTATACATTATGTACTGGACTATCCACGTTTCTGTCAAAACTAAGTTCTGAAGCTGCATGGCTTTTAACATCGTATATATAAACAAAATTGGACAATAACTTGAGCACTGTTTGGGTACAAAGAACTTGGATTCAAGTTGCGAGTGGTCACGTATTACGGGGACGATTTGTTTAAGATTGAATTTCAACTGATTGAGCCCCGTTTCCTTCACTTGTACCTTGGATTCTCCAACAATCTAGTACCACTTAACATCCCTTGAGATGGTTTCACAAAGAGGCTCATTGCAAGTCTGTCGGAATGTTATAAAATCTGATATTTTTTTCTATGCAATGGAGATACACTCACAACATTGCCAATACCTGTACTTAAATGGACCGAAAAAATGACACGTCAAACTCTGATTTTGCTCCTGGGGGTTTGTACTGTTAGACATCATTGTAACTCTTCGGGATTATTTCTTTCACATGATCTTTCCATCCCTATTTAATAATTGAAAAAGTTACTACTGTGCAGAGTCACTAATAAAATGAAACCAGGCGATAAATACACCTGAGAATATTTAAATCTGAAAATAATCAAAACAAAAGATGATTATCTTTACTCCTATGGAATAACATTAGAATCTAAAGATTGATACTATAAAATTTACTTCATTGTTGCAGATAAATAGTATCTGAGTCCGTAATAGAGCTTGAAATGAGAGTTCGACTCACTGACCATATGCAGGTTTATAATAACTTTGATTATATATCACTTTCTTCTCATTAGCGTAGGTACGATTCCAACTTCTTCTTTGGTAAGTAATGCTTCTTTTTATGCTATTCACACGCCCATATTACTGTATGTCTTCAATCCTATTCATTACACTTTAATAATTCACTATTAAAATATTTAAGAAACATTTCATTAATCTGAAAATATTCTCAAATCAAATAACACCATATTAAAGTACTCAAGGGTTAGTTGAAAGTGAAATACATTTTAGGTATGCTTCCTAATTATCTTTCCTTTATTAAGTTCATGCAAATGTATACTGCAAATCTTATTTGCCTGTAAAAATGCATCAAAAATGAACAATGAGAAGTATATTATAATTGTAATTAAAAAAAAATTCAGATACTTTTTAAACTTTTAAATACTTAAAACAGCTTATTAAGAAAAAGAATAGGAAGTTCAGAAGAGCAGGGGGAAAAAATAGAGAGAGAAACTATAAATAACACAAAATGCTCAGTTTATTTTAATAAACTCAAAAATAAAGGGATTAAATCTGTTATATATATATGTGTGTGTGTGTTTGCGGGTGTCTTAGAGTAATATACACCAAATTGTGTCTAACAGATTCCTGAAGGCAAAACGCAACTTTTTTTCAACGGAGAAAAAAAGTTCCTTTAACAGTAAGTTCACAATCTGGGATTTACTTGACCAGATATAAATCATCAGATATTTTCATGTAATCAAGATATAGATAAACACTCTATAACAAAGAAAAAACGACGCTCCAATAAAGAGATTCCCGATTGTAATATTTCAGCTTCATGATGGTAGCGGTCGAACTAGGGCCACAGCAGATTGGGAGGACAGAATGATTGTCAGATCAACTGTCACTGCACCCGATTCATTGTTATCAACCACTGTGTCTAGTGAGCAAAGCAAGAACGCGATTCTGTGCTATTTGAAAACTTCAAATTCCCTGTTGTAAGTTTATATCGTCCTGTTCTAGTCTACAGAAGAAAAATCAGTTCCCACGCACACGTTAATGCTGACTTGACTTAGCTTATTTGGTAGCCTAGAGGCTGATCCCTTACAGGCAGGTCAAGAGCAACGAGAAAAAGCAATAGCTTTTGCAGTGTCCCAAAGTCTTAGTTCATGGCTATGGAACTGGCATTTGAAAAATGTTTTTCAAGTAACAAGATAAAGTCAGCATGCAATATCACAAAATGAGGATCTAGACTTTCAACTGAATGCGGCTGGAAGAAATCTTATATAAATGCTACTTCACTTTAACATCGCCTTCTGAGAGACACTGGCATCGAATTATCAATTCATAATGGTCTAAGCTGATTTTATCCTGTTGAATTTGTATGTTTTTACATCAATGGTTTCTGTTTCGTTTGCAACGAGAAAACGCGCTGAACTTCAAATGTCGACACAAAATCCTGTAATTGATGTCACTCATGCACAAAATACCACTTCATAACCTAACAACAGGTGGCTAATCACCTCTTTTATCTAAAACTATCAACACTATGTGGTATTCAGCAAATTTTAATGAAATTAATTATGAAATGGCACAGATTGATATGTAAAATATATTCCATGGCATGTATTGATACTAATAAATGATTAAATTTACAATGCAATAAATCTGACAATGCATGTCTTAATGCAGCATTTGGTGAATCCATCATGTTCTGCAATAAGTGCTTCTTTACAACGTAACTTCTAATCAAAGAGATTTTAAATACATTACTTGATAACAGATTTTTAATACAGGTAGCTTCTATTCGAACCCAAAGCTCACCTGCTTCAGGTACGGGACGAATGTCCAGACCAATGAAATTGTCAGGCACGCTAAGGAAGAATTTATATATGTTGTGCTTAAATTTAGGCTTGAACATTCCTAACAATTTTTGGATGTGCACTGTCCATTTTAATTGTAGCTACAGGAATGCAATAAAGGAAGGATACTACTTTAGGCTACTCTGATCAATCGGTTGCTTTTGAAATCACCCTCTATTTTTTCATTCGAAGTTCGTCCATTTTACCTAATGGTAGATCAAAGCATAACGCTCAGTATTCGTCCAATATGACGTTAGTTAACACATTCCGTAAGGTGTCATTCACAGGTACAATGTCTAACACAGTATAAAAGGTTTCTTATGTGGTTTTCACTTCAACAAATCCCTGATAAATTTCATAAAATATTAATTGATTCTAAAACTTCTTGTGAAGGAATCGTGAATTATGTAAATTAGAATAGAAATACAATAGTTAATAATAGTAATGAAATAACATTTATAAGCAACAAAGAATTTAATAAGAGGGTGAGTGCAAAGAGTGAAGGATTGGAAGTTTTGTCTCAGTGATTAGTGTGAAGTCATAATAGATGAATCGATCTATCATATCTAGATTAGTACTGACTCTGATCCGGATAGTTTATTGGTGAGATAAAGTTACAATTTATGTTAATCTTTCTCAAGTGATGTATGATGGTGCATGTGAGCTAAATATCTTGATTTTCGATTTTATATCAGAACAGTAAAAGATAGTTAAGAACTTCAAATATTTTTAATTGCCGGAAATCAATGGAATTTAACCTTCTTTCATTTAAGCTGAAATACTTGTCACTTCCCGCAATTCGGCAATAGGTTGTATAAATTTCTTTTATCAACCCAGCATCCCCAAGAATATTGATATTTCAAGGACGTTCTTTGTGCCTGGTACATCTAAAATTGATTGGTACGTAATCCTATACTATTTATATTTAAACCGATATATTTTAATTCGTCACACGTGAAATGGCATTTTTCTGCATTTAATGCTAAGATTGTGTTTTGTGATGATCTCTAAGTGACTTTTAAATGTGTAACGAGTTTCAGGAAAATCTTTGATGCAATGATAATGTCATCTATATGAGTTCAAACAAATTTTCTTAGGACAAATTTCAAGATAAGTCAATTATGCAACTGGTAATTGATACCATTCCGATTAACTGAAAGGTACACGGGTGAAAGAATGTTCCCGATTTTGTTCTCAAAAGTTGTTTTTGGAATATCAGCAGGGCTTACTGCTAACTTAAAAAAAAACTTGATTGTAGATCTAATGTCGATACGATGATATATATACAGAAATATTCCTCAGTAAATCCTCAATTAAAAACAATAGATACTGGGAATATTTTTAATAGCATTTAACCCTCCGAGCGTTTTACTTTTTTGTATAAAGCTATACCGAAAGCGATCTACTTAGGTACAGCTAAAGGTCGCGGAAAGCTTTCAATTCCCATTCACAAATTCTTCGAAAATGCAAGAGGCTCCTATTCCTCCCCCCTTTTGAGACGTAGGTGACACAACCACTTGGGTTGGGCTTTCTTATTACTCAGATCTGACGCTTTGATAAGCGATTTCGTTGCCTTGGGGAAATCTTGTATGGCAGGCTGCAAGCAAGCAGGAATGGGGTTCAGATTATTCACAGATCAGAACTTGGAAGATGTTCATCCGATCTATTGAGTTTCAATAAAAGCGGTCCAATGAGCAAGCAATGAAGAATAAAAAATATAGCTTGAAAAAAATTGGTGGGTTCATAGTTGAAAAATATTTGTTTGCTTCAAACAACAGAAAAATTCTTTTTTCTGTCATTTTTAAAAAAAAAATTTAAAATTTTAATATTACGATTTTAACCTAGAAAAAGCACCCTATATTCATTGTTGAATACGATACCAAGAAAATATAAGATTGTTTGCATGTTTGGAAAAAAATTAATGATTAGTATTTGCTATCAAGCACTATTTGCTTAATCAAAGTGCCAGAATTTTCATAAAATTTTAATTTTTATAGAAGATTGAATTCTCAGAATAAGTTTGCTTGTAAAAATAAATATCAATAAATATTTAAGGATAAAATAAAATCTTAAATTTCGTAAAAGTCACGTGTTTCAAATACAGTAATCGAGACGCATTAGGTCACATATTAGTGCGCATTTTTTGGATCAGGTGAAGAATGTACAGTTATTCATTATTTTCAAGGTATGAAGTAAAATTGTTTTAAAATTGAAATTTTGAACAGAATTTATTTTGATGGATAATATTAAATGCTTTAGTAATTTGCATAATATTTTATTGGACGGTAACGCTGATCCCGATAAAAATGTAAAAATTAGTTTGGTCAAACATTTATCAGATCTGCAAAAAAACATTTCTTGAATCCTGTTCAAAATAAAAAATTATCTTGGTTGCAAAATCCTTTTTAAGACTTTTAATTCACTGAACTCCCAATAAAAGAAGTTGGTGTGGTGTGGACGTTTGGAGAGGGGGTGCCAGCTCAGGTGTCATCCTCTGCACTTGACCGAAGTTCAAAATTACGAGGTCCATTGCCAATAGCATTCGTGTTGCTTCTAGTGCGACGTTAATAAGAAAAAACTAAACTAAACCCAATAAAAGAAGAAAAACTCCGAACTCCTAACAAAAGAAATAATAATGTAGAGTGTATATCAATTTGATTGATATATCAAATTGATGCATTCTCAATTGAAAATAAAATTTAGTTAAGTGATATTTTTGACTGACAATAGAAAAGAATATCATGAAATTGCCGTAAGAGTTGTGAAACATCTAATATCATATGTTTCAACATATATATGCGAAACATCTTTCTCTTTGTACGCTGCGACAAAAACAAAATACAGAAACAGATCGGATGCTGAAGAAGACATTAGGTTGATGATTTCAGAAATTATTACAAACGTAAAAATACTTTGCAATAAAAAAAATCACGGTCAAGTCATTAATTTTTTTTTTCATGATTTGTTATTGTTAAAAAAAATTTTTTTTTTTTTTTTTTTAAATGCCCTAATTTAAAAAAACCAAAAAAAAAAAAAAAAAAACCTTTAGCTACCTTTTCATTCATATTACTAAGACGTTTCTAATAAGAAAAATAGAAATGCAATAATAATTCTGTAAATTTGATTAGGATAAAGAGCTTTGATATCCTATTTTTTCTGCTGTTTGAACAAGGGGTTCCTTGAAGCTAATGGTAAGCTCAAAAGCTTCCCCAAAGTGCAAGGAATGAATTCCTCTGCTCTAAGCGAAATACTCCATCTACATCCACATTTGTGCAAAGGTAATATATTTTACATTCAGTAAATAATTTTAAATTTTAATGGAGTATATATTGTTCAAAATGTCAAAATATTTCTAAACATCTTCGATCCACATTTTAATTTTCACTTTTCCGTTTCTCTAGTGTTTTCAAACTTTAAATACATCTTCGTATTATATCTTTCATCAGAAAATTGTCATCAATAACTTCGTCTTACATATCAGTTATTACAAATTTGGCGGCGAGAGAAACTTTTTCCCTTTTAATTTTGTCTTTCAAAACAGTACACTTAAAACACTTTAGTTCAATGAAGTTGACAGACATTTCCTCAAAGAATTCATAACAAATTTTGTAAGCAATTTTAAATTTTAGAAATGTATCCTTAATCCCAGGAATGTAACCATACAGAATTGTTAGTTTATTCTTTAGTATTAATGGTACGAATTTATCATTATATCTCGTTCTATATTGGAATAAAATAAACTGTAGCTGAAATGTTATGATGTTTAATTTCTTGGGTAGTTTTATAGAAAAATAATGTCTGGCTGTAGAGAAAAGAGAGTGTATGTTTTGATCTATTGAAAGGGTGATGTTTTTTTTTTTTTTTTTTTTTTTTTTTTCCCAAATGTAAGGTATTTTTCCAAATTTAAATAACTTGACCGAAGCGGACCATATAATTTCAAAATGCACTCTATTTATGCTATGGGTGTGTGCTGGTTTCAAAGTAAACCACCACACTTTTGAATAGCCGAGGTGCTTTTTATATTCAATATCAACCTCAATGCAAAATTGCTTACGATTTGCTTCTCCAACCTTAAAGGGACTAAAATATATGTTTCAGTTCAGTGCAAAATATTTACAATATGTAAAAATAATATTAATCTACTAATCTTAGTCCATTTTACAAATTGTACCTAAAAACCGCTATATGTGTTTATTAGATCAAAAATTCGTTTATAACAAATCAGGTATAATTTTGGATAGTTTAAATTTCAATATAATATACATATTTTAAAACAAATGCAAAAAAATTTAATTTATTCAAACCTGTATTTCATGATTAAAATAAATCAGGGTTCATCTGTTCCCAAATAAACAAAATTGTAATCAAAGTGTTCATTCAATTTACAAAAAAATGCAAAGAATCGTACATAAGCAATAATTTCAATCATTACAAATGTTAAAAATATCAGAGATATATAAAGAAAAAAAATTAAAATTTTATATTAGATGCTTAAACAAAACAACATGTCTTTAAAGTACCTTAATGCCTACGTTCAGAACAATTTGTTATTTAAGAAAAATTGTTTGTGGAACACAATATTGTGTATATATAACAGTGTACAGTTTAATTTAAAATTATAATTGAATTTAAAATTATAATTGAATTTAAAATTATAAAATTTTTAACATTTGCGATAATGTCACTTATGTCTATTTTTAATAATCTGTGAATGCATCAAACTATTACTTTATTATGTTGACGCTTTATTTAATATTACGTATAATATAACAAACTAATTTCGAACTGAATTTTAAAATAATTATTTCAGAAACTATTGTATATATGCTCATAATTTTTGTACACCGAAGTCTTAGTATCTCGGTTTTGCTTCCAAGTAAAAATTTTATTTTATATTCATCAAATTTTTCAGCTAATTTTGGTTCATAACGTGAAGTTTTCAACTGAATTTTACAAAACTTACGGAATATATGAAAATATGCTAGAGAAGAAATATATTAAATTTTGAGTTTAGTATTTTAAATATTTATAGAATTGTAAGTTTTTGTTATTAATAATTTTTAATTTTGTATGTGCCATACACAAATTTTCTTATCGTAATTTGAAAAGCAGATTTTCTGGGTAGATTATATAAAATTCCTAGTTATATATTGTTAAGATTTTGAAAAATGTCCTGATTTTAATTACATGTACTTCAGTTATCCTTTAACAGAAGATAAATTATAAGGGATTTTACACATATGAATATTTTTCAAACTTGAATCTTCAAATAATTTGTAGTCAAAAGTATATGTTCAAATGTACAGCTGATACTTACACGTATCAACAAATATAAATGCATGCAGATGCTATTAATTACTAATTTTTCAAAAATCAAATTTGAAAAATAGGAATTTGAGTGGGAAATCGCATTCTTCTTCTCTTTGAAGGAAGATGTAGTTCAGTTATTTAAAATTCGGATGTATTTCGAAACTTAACATTACGAAACCGAGGATCGTGCGTAAGCTGTCCTGACTACCTGGCTTTGAAATTATGAAGAAAAAAAACTAATAGATTTAAAAAAAGTTTAATTTTTGGTAGTATTTTTATTCATGCAATAGAAGTTTTTAAAAGTAAAGAAATACAGAAGCTTAAAAATTATTCATTTGTAATAATTGAAAATCTTAAAGCGTTTCTCATTTTGACTCGTTCGGTTTTTTTTTTAATTTATGACACTTTATTAGGAAATAAATATTATTTTAAAAAGTGAAAGTAGTGAATAAAGTAACACAAATGAAACAATAGAATGTATTTATTGTTTTCATACATTCTCTGTTTTTAAACATATATATTTTATAGATATATATTTAGCGATGTTTTCCGAGATTTATAGATGTAATATAAAAACTTAACTCTATCTGATAATTTTAATATGAGGCAAAAAAAAGGGTGAGTAGGTTTCCTACTCTATCTAAATTTGTTAAAATTCGAAATGAATATTAATTAAAAAATGGGAATAAAATCTAGTTAATTTTGTGATTGAACTTTAAAGCGTTTTTGGATTGGTTTGAATAAAAAATTTTACCTCGAAAGCTAGGTCAAAGGACGCATTTCTTTCATAAACTCAATAAAATCTCAACTCAAGCTGACCGACAAACACACTTGAAAGGAAATATTCCCCTTCCCCTCTTGAAAGAATGTCTCAATGGAAAATGTCTTAACCCTATGGGCAAGAATGGGATTCCCTAAAGAGCCATAAAATTACCTGTCAAAGTCCATTGTGTGTCCGCAACCCTCCCCAATTATCTAACAAGATGTAAAACTTTCAAAAGGGGGGAAGGGAATTTCAGAAAAAAACGGCGCAAACGATCTCGAATACATCCTGTGAAGGCGAAAAAAGACGGCTCTGCCGCTTTCGGTGTGTTCACAGCCACACGGGAGTACCCGGCGCAAACGCTTTTGGAATACCTCGAACAGCACGGAAAAAAGAGTGCAAAATGCTTAGAGTTTTAATTTTCCATAACCTGTAGCAATTCTTTATGCATCAAGGGAGAATCGGTAAACTTTCCATAGTTCTTCCTACACAGAACTACAAGCGAAGCATACGGGACTGAATTGGAATAATTGTACATTCCCGTAGTATTTTGCCCTCATGGTAATCAATGGTTTCTTATTTCACTCGATCATATCCATAGACCGTGGTGAAAGTGGTGGATGATTTCTAGGTTCTATTCCATATCAAAAAACATGGGGAGAACCTGATTTGTCAAGAAATCATGAAATTCTTGGTAGATTTTAGACAAAGTTTGTTTCTGCTCTCCGTTCAAACTCGTCTGAGTAAGGTCTGTCACTACTGCCCTCTCTATTTTCCGCTTAAAAGATGGGATTTCTTAATCTCAGTTAGACAATGTGTGGTTCGGAAAATCAGGTTAAGTATTGGTTTGAGGAGTAAGTTCAACCCTTGTAAACAGGGTTTTCTCATCTTCGACGATGGTAATTTGACAGTTAAATGACAGATGATTGTAATTTGATAATTAGCTAATTAATTAGATCTTTTAAAGTACCTAATGCAAAAGGCCAAATATACGCAACCTAGGGTTATATATTTTGTATCTCGTGCTGTCATCGAAAATACTAGAGGTGTGCAATACGAAAAAACACTTGTAAAATGTATTCAACACAAAAAATCTCTGCTTCTGTATCCTACAACTCCGTCACAGACGTACCATGTAAAAAAATGGGGATGTGGGGAATTCTTAATTACTGGACATTCATTGCATTAAGAATAAGTGGATAATTTTGATTATGTTAGGATCGAGTTCTGAATGTAATGCTCTGAAAATCTCTGGATTGCATAGTCTCTCTTCTGATTCTTACAAAACAAACACAATTTTGTTTACAACTTAATTTATATCTTACTTCCACTTTCTGATATATCTGATTTTTCTCTTTCTTATTCAACTTCCTTAACAACTTAATCGTTTCACTTTTACTTATTACTCAGTTTTTAGCCTTACTTTGGCTCTTAATTCTCTGGTTCCTTTTAGATTTCTGACAAATAAAAGGAGTCTCATTCATAATAACAACTTATTTCACTTTCACGAGTACATATTTTTATCGCATTATGATGGTGAGCACAGCAATTTAAAAAATAGCATCGACGTTACCTGCGATGAACTACAGAAATTTCTCTCTCCAGAATGTTTTTTTCTTAATGGGGTGTTGCGTAAGCATAATTATATTCCCTCCTCATCTGCAGGAGGATGATAACAAAAAGTCTCAAAATCGGAACCTTAACAAAACCTAAGGGTTACATTATGCCTATGCTTTTGACGTTTGCTCTGCAGTGTATATAGTTTTTACTATTCAGCTTCCTAGTTTTGGTACCAAAACTGTTTCATTTAAAAAAAAAAACAAATTAGACTAACAACTCTACAACAAAAATATGATGATTTCAGAAATTTAGTCAGTAATAATCTAATGCGAAAATTACAGTGATACTTACAATATGTGTGTATTAAAAATTCTATAATTAAATTCGGATCTTCATTTCGTGTGATGTTCAGTAGTAAAAAAAAAGGACACCTATAATAACGTATTTTATTTTCATTGCAGTTGGATAAAATTTATATCTCTGTTAAGGATAAAAAAAAAAAGAATTATATTACTATGTTAATGATTCAGTTAATTATCTTCTAAAAAAGACTTTTCTCGAGTAAATAACTCGATTTTTTTTTTTTTGCATAAATATGTAAATACAAGTCTAAATTTCTTATATTCCAAATTTCGTTCGAATCTAATAATTAGTTTCACAGATATTGGGCAAACGCTGCTAAGAGGTGTACTAGATTATTTTGAGCAAACGATTTATCTGCAAAATCTTTTAAAAATTTTAGAACTCATTTACAATATTTTAACAAAGTTTTTTTTTGCAATCAGCTTCTAGTTTTATCGTACTTGTTGTTTCATTTTATTTTTATTAAAAAAGGCATTCTCTTTGGCTTTCGTATACATATATATTTGAACTCTGTATGATAAACGGGGTAAACAGTGCAGTATTGCAAATTACACGGCCCTTTAACACTATGTAATTCAGGATAACATTTTTACTAAATTAATGAGTAATTTTATGGAATTTTGATCTTATGGGTCTTACGACATGAGAATTCCGAATATTAAAAATTATTATGCCATAATATACTTTAGTTTTCATAACTACATTAAATCACTAATATTTTATGTAATATTATTTTTTTTTTTTTTTTTTACATATTAAGTATTGGAAATTGTTTTTAATAAATCGTGTAATTGTCTATTAAAAACGTTTGGAGTGGAAATTTAACATCATTATAAGGTTGAGACACTTATTGAAAGTGCAATGGGATCAATTTTTTAGCTCCCTGTTTCAAAAACCTTTTCGCAGAATTCAACGAAAGTTGAAATTTTGGCTAATTTTATGAGGAAAACTCTCGTAATAGAAAATATTTTAGAAATTAATTAAAAACGTTTATTGATATATTGAAATTATTCGTCATAATTCAGCTTCTTTAACCCTTTGAGGGGCAGTATATAAAAAAACATTAAATTTGAGTTAAAATTCATCTGATATGAATTAATAAGGTGAAAAGGACACAATATCAAACGGTAAAATAAATTTTTATTTATTTCCTGATTTTTAAGATCAGGTATAATTAATATACCACAGCCCCTCTAGGACATCTTATTTGAACACTGATTGTTTCGTATTTCTTCGAAGAAATAATAAATACTTTCATAAAATTCATTAATTTCGGAAATATTAGGACTTAAAAAACCAAATTTAGTTGAAATGAATTTTAAGTTTTATTTAAAATAAGACAAATTTTTTATTGCATGTATACTGTAAAGATATTTTCTTCTTCACTTGTTTCTGAGAGTAACTACGATCCATTAGAAGGAAGCTCTTTAAACAAAACAAGTTTTTTTCAATTGATTATAAGGCTATTTTAAGTAGAATAGAGATTATGAGTAGATATGTAACAGCTCAAAAACCAGCCCTCCATGGTAATTGTTCACATTCGAAATATACCTTCTCATATATGAGAGGGACAGAAGTGTCAAAGAAAAAAAGTTCGGCCATCCTTATTCTGAAGTAATTATGGGATGTATACACGATTACTTTTCTTTCTTTTTAATCACCGCTAAAGGAGTATTCCTAGATCTTTTCAGTTTAGATGGAATCATCCTTACTTTCAAGATTCACTTATGGTGCCTAACGCTTAGGGTTCTGTTCTCATAAAGCGGGTAACTCTTTGGTGTATTGTATCTTTGTAATACATTTCTTCAATGATTTACATCTTAGTTTACTTAGATTCTTTAATAAAGATCACCGATAGAGGCAATGAACCCTTAATGTCGTCTCTCAATTGTGGGCAGCTTATCGTCTACTTTTATAACATGCTAAAACTATACATCAATTATCCTTTGCAACTCTCATGTCTATCAACAACAACAAGTCCCTAATCTGCTGTCTTCAGCTAGTTCTATCTTAGATGCCTACGAAGGATCTCCCTCCGTCTTTGCTTTGTTAGATTTTTTTTGCAATAGTTTGGATTTTGAGAAATCCTTTTTTTTCCCTGAGTTTTGCTTACTGTCTTTTCGTAGGCACGCACATAGTTGATAAATTTTTATTAGCCATCAAAGGGGCTATTGTTTCAGGTGAAGCGTTTTGGCGTACGTGATCACATTCACATAGTTGATAAATTTTTATTAGCCATCAAAGGGGCTATTGTTTCAGGTGAAGCGTTTTGGCGTACGTGATCACATTTCAAATTTTTAGCGTTTGGTTCATTTTTAATTACATTTCTCTTAAATATATTCAATTTAACAAGTATTCTTTTGCTTTAATCTTAATTACATGTAGCTGAAATATATTGAATTTAATAATTTGTCATTTGTTTCATTCTTAATTACATTTATTTTAAACATTTTCAATTTAATAATTTATCGTTTCTTTTAATTTTAATATCGGAAAAGTTTACTATTTTCCATTTCTCTAAATTTCATCTTTTACTTTTAATTATTTTATTTCATTGAGTAATTTAATAGTAATTATAAAAAAAGCTCACCTTCGGTGGCTAAATCTGTTATTTGCGAAACTTTGCAATAGACTTTTATCCTGGTTTAAATTTCTTTTCTTCGGAGAATAAACCTGATTTTTTCTTCACTGGCACTTTATAGCATATTTTCGACCATTATATTTAACTCTAATAAAGTGAAACGCCACATATCAGTCTGATTCGAAAATTTTAGTGCTGCCATCGTTTGCTCTATAACCTTCTGTGTGGGTGACGGTATAAATTTTATACCACTTAGTTTGAAGTATGAAATGAATACTTTATATATTTTGTTTTGAGTAATTTGCAGTATTTACATAAAATTTCATACATGTAGATTAGTTAGCTGATGAAATTAAAATTTTCAGTACATTTCAGCAACATTTCTATAAGTGATAAAACAACCCCTTGTAAGGAACTTAGAATTTGTTCATTAGATTCAAAGCAATTATTTTTATATTCATTCTGTGCCATATAATTTAAGTAAATAACACTATTAGCTACCATTTGAAGGTAAATGTGTGGGGGGAAAGGAATTTTAAAGACATTTTTAGGATGCTAAAATGTAGTATAAAAAATATACAACTGCCCCTGAAAGATTTAATTCAGCTTGATATAAACAATTTATCCAGGTGTTTTGAGATTTGAGTATTTTAATAACCCTTTCACTACCGAAGGGAGAAAAAAGAAGTGCTTCTACTGGCCCCCGGCTTCTTACCGCGGTGCGTCACGCTGTGCCCAGACGATTTTAGATATTAAGACTAATTTGCGAAAAAAATTCCTCTAAAATCGGGTATTCATCGGGATATATTGATTTTTATATATATTATTTAAATTGCATTTAACTTAATATGTGTGAAAGAAAAAAGGATTTAATCGAAAATTATATGTTTTATACATAAAATTATTACTTAAAAAATCACATCTTTGATGAAAATACAAAATATACTTAAATTTGTTACATAAATTTCATGGTGTAATGATGTATAATTACATGGAATATTGAGATATAAAAAAATGAATCTTATTTCGCTGTATGGTATTTTTATATAAAAAATTTTTTTCAATGCATAATCCAACGTCACATGTCTTATACACATATTTTGTCAACTTTTGACGCTTCGCGCAAGATTTTGAGCGAAGGGCACATCTTTTTGATCCCTTTCTCCCTTTAATGTTAATCTACTGATTTGGATTATTTTCGCTACCATCACTGTCAAATTCATTCATTAATTCACAAATCTCAGTATCAGATAAATACTTTCTTTTCGTAATGACTCTCACTACAAATAAAAAGCTAACGAATGAAACGACTAGCTTAGAACATCTGCTACCTAAGACCCTAATCCCTATAACCATCCATAAATTCTCATTCGAACTTCTAAGAAGCAAGCAAGAAAAAAATAAAGGCAAACCGAAAGGAAGTGCCCCCTTTAAATCATGCCATGACATTTAAAGAGCCACGCCACAACACTTGCTTTTAATAATTACCCCCTCCTTGAAGTCAGAAATGAAGTCTAAGCCCCTATCGTCAAGGTCAACACTCCAAATAACCTATGTAAATAGATTTCGCGGTATTGTATCGCCATAAATTAACATTACAAAAATCAAATAAAATATTCTCATCAAATACATCTGTATTGATACGCTGTTCTTCAGCAGGCTTTCTCGGAGCGTATCTATTGTGATACGATGGGTGTGAACGGGTTATGGGAAGCTATTTCTTGATAACTGTGCATTGTATCTTATGTACTTAATTCAATTTAATCAGATAGTTTGCTATCCAACTTCGGATTTGCTCTCATGATAGCCGGTAAATAGAGCTTTTACTACAATGCTGGTCTTGCAAAATGCGGCGTGAAGAATGACAAGAGATATCAAAGAAAAATTTATTAGAGAGATAACAGGCAATACAAAAGAGAAATGAAAGTGATTGAAAGTACAGAATCTTGTGAGGTGAGGAAGACGATGAAACCCGAGTTCAGTATTGCCACTACAGCTATTAATAACCACAGCTACACGCCTGGGCTTTGAATGAAAGAGGCTTTAGATTTCTTAATGGGATAGACAGCCTCTGCTACATCCACTTTTTGTCTAAGTTGTTATGATGAAGCAGCGAGTGGTATATGTCGAGCCACTGCGTTGTGGATATTCCAATGTTCTGCAAATGATGTCGATAGTTCATGGTGACACCAGTCGTTGTGCAACAGACAGTATTGGTTGTGATATGGTTCCTAAAGAGACAGCAATTTACATTTGCCATGCACGCTATTTCTCAATCACCATTTGTAATGGTTCGACGAGGAGTGTACAATCGCTTTCTTCGGTCAGTCATTCCCTTCTGCATCCAACGATTACAAATCCACATGACTGTTTCTGGGTTATGTTATGTTGCTTGGTTATGTCGATTACTAATTTTTCTGAAGTAATATCCACATTAACAATAGGCACAATTTCTCCTCTGTCGAACTCAGAAACCTGCTCAAATGAAGCTAGTGTTCTTTTTCGAGGCATACTGACGTTCCTCGGATAAAGTAATTTCACGAAAAAGCAGTTCCAGTATTTCAAAAGCACAATCTCTTTTTCCTATCATTGGTTGCGCTCCAGACGCCTATGATGTGTATCAGAGCTGAAACGCTAAACAATTGCTTATTCCACTGGTCAGCAAACTTTTGAAAGAGATTATCCAAGTTATCAAAGAAGAATGATAGTGAAAATATCAGAGAATGATTTATATGCATACGTGTGCGTATCCAGAGGAGACATGGTAGCGGTCCCGATCAAGATAGTTATTATTAAATTAATATTTTTATATTTAAATAAAGTTTCACTCAAAGTAACATTTTTCGTTCCTTTAAAAACAAAGAACTATCATAGATATTTTTATTTCGGTAGATTTATGCAAGAAATTGCAAAGTCTAAGTATCATAATACAAAGAATTTGTAGAATTTGAGTTTCAAGCTTCGTGAAACACAACATTGAATAATATCGAGAACAATTTATCCTAAAAATTCATGTTTTCACTAATAACTAAAATTAACATTGATGTACTTGCTTATAAGCGTTATGAACTTTATCAGCCGAATATATAATTTATCTTCTTTTCCCATAAAATTGGCACTAGTTATTCTAATGTATAAACGTTAGGAGTCTTTTTAGACAAATACACGTATGGTTTTTATGTAAAACTTATAACAATGACCTTGTATCATATTTGAAATCTTTGTTATGTCTTGCAAGTAGATAGTTGCTTTTAATTTTAGACATGATTGTAAATTATCTTTTGTTCAATTGCTTCTCACTTTCTTTTGATTTATGTAAGACAATGTTCACATGAATATGTAGAACGAAAGATTGGGAGAATGGTAAATGATTAGTTTTTTTGTCGCGTCATATATTTCAGGCAAGTATCAAATATTATTGCTTCAAATTTAGGCAGCTGTTTCCTAGCTGCCCACTTGTGCCATGACATTAAAATGGATTTCTCTCTTTCACTTTCTTCCGAGCGGATGGTCAGATTTTTTAATTTCTTGATCAGCAGTTCCTTGCTTTTTAAATCTGTTAATTGCATCTGCAGTGAAGCAGCAACTGTGTCGAACGTGGAGTTTATCTGCAAGTAGAGTTTGTTGATTTTTATTTTGAGAGGACGTACAAAGAAAAGATAGTGTAGCTATATTTGTTTTGAATTCTTAAAAATGTTCACAAAGAAAGTTCTTTATTTTTTTGGATCCCAAAACAATCCATATTAAAAAAAGTACCTTAAAGTAGTTTTGTTTTAATTGTGAAAAGAGAAGTTATTCGGTTTCCTCTATGCTTTCTGCAAGAACTTGAAGCTTATTTTGAAAGCGCTCCATCTTTACCCTTAATTTGTGTATGCGACATTTCCTTTCTTTTGTAATAATACATCGTAAGTATTAAGATTGGATGTAATATCCACCATGAAATAGAATTTTTGTAACCATTCGTTTCCTTCCGAATCCTAATGTGTTAAGTATTTATCATGTAGAAAATTTTTTACCTCTTTTATAACATGAAGCAAAGAGCTTCAAAAAATTTCCTTTTGAAAATCAGTAAACTTTACTGTGCAAAAATAAATCTATGTACTCATTGTCCATTTAGTCCAAGAGACCTTAAATTGCCGGTGATAACGATCAAGATGCTGCTAGTTACTTTTATAACAAAGCTCATTACTATAACCATTTCTTCAGCAATTGCTTGGGCACAAAGCGTTTCACGATGTACTACGCAGTGGAAAGACAAAATTTCATGGTATTTTTTAAAATTGAAACCACTGCTTTATTTATTCATGTAATACTTTTACCTCAACAGTAGAAAAAGAAATTATTTTACTTAAATTGATTCCGGTGTGTTCCAGATATGTTCTTAATATTTTCTCCACTTATTTGTTCCATGAGCGACAGCAGTCCGTGAGTTTTTTTGGGAACTTGTGCCAATATATTTCACTCAAAAAGTGATATTTGTGCAGCGCTTATAATATCGCATGAGAAATTGATATTGAAGAAGCCTATTTAATGTCCTCTACATGCTGCTCTGTTATATTTGAAAATATTTTAGTAGCCCTGTCTTGCACTGTTTCTGCAGATAAAGACTTTTCTTTTCTTTAATGATTGCAGTCTTGAAAGAACTCTTTAGATGCTCTCATAAAGTAGTCTTTAATATAATCAACATAGTGCATGATTTTCTATTTTCCTATTTACAGATAGAACTCAGTTTTGATTTTGACGCTGAAGTTTTGTGACGCCTCTCTTCCTTACTTCACTGTCGGATATTTGCTCGCGAAGGTACAATGTTTAGTAAAGAAATATCTATGTTTTATTTCTTATTATTTGCGAATTTTTCATGACTTATGAGAGAAGTTGGAAAACCATCAGAGAAAAAACTTTTGGATGTGTGCAAATGCTTAGGTCCATTCATTCTTTAAGTGACGATTTTTGGAATTTATTTTTAATTTCTTTTTTGGATTATTCTATCTTATTTATGGGTTGAGTCTTTTAAAACTGAGTAAATTATAAGCTGATAAAATCAGAACTAATGGTTTGAATAAGTGTTATGCATTTCAGTTAACAATTAGTACATTTTTGTCCATTACTTTTTTATTGAAAGCATGACAATATAACTATTGATAATTTTTAGAAGGGTATTGCTTCTAACTGAAACATTTTAAATAAATTTTAAGGAAATTGAAGGAAAATAATTCCCAAAATAAAACAAACAAGTTACGATTTTAATCTGGAAAGATATTTCAGAGTACCACCCATCATCAGGAGATATGTTTAAATGTACATACATATTAAAATCAGTGTTTAACCAGTCAAATGCTTAAATGTTTATAAAAATACAAGTAATATTTTCAATAGATTATTATAAAGGAACAAAAGAAACGGAAACAATTTCTTTTGTTCCAAATTCAAGGTTGTATAAAAGTGTTTTTAGAAATAATTGTTGAATAACAATAAATAAAAGATTTTAAAAAAACTCAAATAATAACAATAAATAAGGAGATAATTACAAATATAAAAAAGAATTTCGATGATTATTCTTATGATTGAGTATATTAGTTTTTTTTTTTTTCAAAACGACTGCTAATTAAGGGCTCTGCCGTAGTTACATCCTTCTACAAATGGTTGTGGTTCAATAATGTTCACTGATATTAATGATTAATCAATCCTTTTAAATATTCCCTCGTTTAATAGTAATTTACATGTTCAGTTATTTCTACTAATCGTATTTACTGAAGATGTTTAAACATTTGTACTGAAGAATACACTTTCTTTTATAGCCAGGTACAATATGATCTTATCATTTCAAAAACATCACAAGTAATACTATTTTACTCCCTCATAATCCAGGAGAGGTCACAGGTTCTAGTGTATATTACTAGCATTAACTAGCTTGGCTCATATTGGGCGAAAGTCATATAAATTCTCTACAAGGAGTCTTCTATTTTTCAACAATAACTTGAATTTTGAAAGGGTTCGAGACATATATTGAATAAATCATTATTTTAAATTTTATTTTAGTTCGAAACTATTCCTAAGCCACTAGTATATGTCTTTCAATCCGATTGATTATCCATCACGCTAAGAACATTATATACAATACATAAAGATAGTAGCCTGAAAAGCCACAACCTAAGCAAAAAACCTGATGCGAACTGCGGTCCTTGATGCCTGATATTGTCAAATCATGTCAAAATTGATCGCCATTTCTCTATCCTGTATCTCAATTACCACATTATTTCTAAATGCACTAGCCATGTTAAAAAGACCATCAAATTTGGGCTGAAACTTCGCACCTACCCGTTTTTATTACTGAGATGATCAGATGCGCTTCCACGAACACCTCATCGATTACCTTCAACTGTAAATCATGTAATTTCTTATTGTTGTATCAAGCCTGTTTACTTTTATAAGTCTTTGTACGTTGTTGTATCGAAGCCAAAATTTGTTCAATGATTTTGCACACCATGTCCGAGTACATGGAACATTTCCTGGAAGGGAATTATCAGTTTGCGTTTGAAAAATATTTCAGCAGGTTGTTTAACCTATGGTTACATGTACTGCTCTTCTAATCGTATTTGCGAACTGTTTAATAAATCGGTCCCAAATGGTATGATTGGATTGAACATAACTAGCTATTATCTGCACTATGACAAGCTATTTCAATTGTAAAATGTAAGAGGCTCAAGCGATTTCTTAGCCCAAGAAATCCCACAACGTTGGGACAAATAAATTATGATGGATCACTGGAAAATGGAGCATTCTAATGAATCGTACTTTCATATCATTAAAAATTATCAGAGAGGTTTGATTATTAAGTGATCGAGGACTTTCTGTGATGCGATTGCTTACTAGTTTAACCTACTGCGGGTTTAGTGAGGTAACCCAGAAGGATGGTTGATTAATTTCATCAATATCGCCCTAGAATCACAAAGAAGAGGGTTATTGACACAAAGAAGTACAACGACATTCTTGTTAATTGAGCGTGTTATTGTACATCGGTTACCTGTCTGGTGATCACTGTCGATCACACTTTTGCCTATTTTCCACAATGCTGTGGATATATCTGATGGGATCCAGTTCTTGTGTAACTGATGCGCTCCTTGATGCTTGTTATGATGCTCCTTACGTTGCTTGCTATTTCTAACAATTGAGCATCAGTGGAGGGATTGCTCAAATCAAACAAATATAGTTAATTCGGAGCTAACTGAATTATTATGTGTTGTATTATTGCTGCTTATGTAAGGACAAGATTGGGTAATTGGCCAACTTTAAGCATGCTAAGTATAAAGGATGCAGATGACTGGTTGGGTTACTGTCTCGAATCATAATATTCAGCTCGAGTTTTTTGTGTAATCCTACACTAACGGAAATGTCTTTTGAAGGGCTTGTATTTACGATTCAAATCCTACACACTAGGTTTCTCCTATCACCATGTACCAACAATGTGAGATGAATTCGTATAGACACCGGTTGAAAGGCGGTCGATATGTTATAATATAGAGTATTATTTACTAAGCTGGCTTAAAAGACCATCAAAGTTTTGGATACATTAAAAATTGCATTGTAAACACAGACATGCTGCCGAGAGCTCCTACTGCATATTGGGAGTGGTTGGTATGATGTATTTCCTTGATTATTCCAATTTGATGTTTCCTTCATTATTCCAATTTGATGTTTCCTTCATTATTCCAATATGATGTATTTCCTTTATTATTTTGCACGAGAATCATCATAAAGTCTAATTACATAATATTTAAGTATAAAAGTCAAAACCTCATATTGAAAATACGTTAGTTAGAGACAATGCAGTTTATTATCTAATAACATCTAAGCATAATCATTTTCTCTCTCTCTCTCGAATCCATCTCGGTTAATTTTAGTTTATATTCAAATAATAATGTCTTAGGTTACCAAATCGCTTGATCCTATTCTCCCACTTCTTACTGATTACAGAATCAATTCTTATTTCTCTAATTAGGAGTCACTTCGATACAAACGATTAAATATGATGTCCCAATCCAATTTATAAATAACAAACCTGCTTAACGTTTTTCTTTTTCTCCTTCCTTTCCTCCTTTTTCCTATATATATATATATATATATATATATATATAGCCATTATATAACGACTGAGATTCCTATATACTCTCATTGCCATAAAAATTTGCTCACCTAGATGTAAGAGTGGTAATGTTACGAAACTTAGCATGAAGGTACAGGCAGAATGTGAATGATTAAAAATGCAGAGTGATTGCGAGTTGTATAATGCCTCCGAAAAGCATTAAATTTGTTTCCCTTGGATTATAAAACAGGTAAACAGAGCTTATTTGAGAATATTTAATCTGTTGTAGAGGGAGGAACTTTTGGGACCTGTGGACAAGATAGAGGTCTGTTACACACGGCGACCAGGCTCAGGACGCCTTCGATAGACCAATAGTGAAGACCATCATATCATACGACACACAAGCATAGCACCAACTTTCTCAATGCTCACCATCCATACAAAAGCAGAGCCTTTACTACAAGCATCTGTGTCAGTCTATACCATCGCAAGGCGCCTGGCTATCACGGTCAATTGCTATAAAGGTGACCATTTCGAGTAATGCCACTGGCACCCATTCACCGTCGTCTCCATTTGGAGAGGTGTTGCTCTCAAAAGGACTGGACAGCAAGTGAATGGAATCGGGACGTCTTTAGCGATAAATCTAGATTCAGTTTGGGCAGTGATGATAATCGTATACGTGTGTGAAGGCCTGTGGTGAACGTCTCCATCCCGTCTTCTCTGTACAGAGGCACAAGGCTCCCACAACAGGTGTTATGATATGGAGTGTCATTGCATTCCATACACAGTCACCTCAAGTTAACTAGCCCCATGTGTTTCCACTAATGACTGGGCTTCCAGGAGACATTTTTCAACTGGACAATGATAGGCCCCCACACAGCAAGGGTTTCACAAGGCTACCTCTGATACATTTCCAACCTTCCTGACAGTTGTAAACAATATTTAATCAATAAAGAATGTGAGTCACCTTGAAGTTCAACTTTTCTTTATTTTAGGTAAACGCTGCTCAAGGTCGGCTGGCCGGGCAGAAGAAATAAAAAAAATTTGAGCCGTTTAACCGCAGTATCTGCTGCAATGGGGAGAAGATAAAAAAAAAAGTACTTTATTTTTTAGAATATCCCATTATACAATAGGGAAATTCATATGAAACGTCATAGAACACCTTGTACAGGATTAGGGAATCCAGGGAACATTTATATAGACAAGGGGTCTCAAGGGATTAATTTTTCAGATTTACGATGATGGGAAAAGTCATTAGACAAATTTTATGAGCACGTGATCTGATAAATAAAAAGATAATTTGGAATAGGACCAGGAAATAAGAATGAGCTCTTTACTTTTGAATTAGGGAGAATAAGATAGAAAAGAAAATTATAAATTGTTATTGAGAGAAAAATTATTTAATTAAAGTTAAATCATTACAAATTCACACGTCAGCAAGACGCGGATGTGCGTTGGGACATTACGAACAATCGTACATTATCGGAGAGTCTAAATAAAAATATCAAAATTTTTAGGAAGAATTATATCCAAAATTACTAATTAAAAAGAATGATATCTAAGAGTCCCCTCTACTTTATCAAACACAAATAATCATAATAAAGTAGTAAAAATATAAAATTACATATGAATAGGTTATGTAAACAAGGAGGAATTGAAATGTTACTACACAAAAATATTTCAAGTAATCATATAAAAGGCAAACAGTAACAAGTTACAATGAATTACATGGAACACGATCAAAGTAAAATATTGCAAATAGCATAAATCAATTAATACAACTATTTTAAATTGATTGTTTTTGTGCGCAAAGTAAAAATCCAATCTTAAATAGGAATTTGTACCAGTGTCTATGTAGTCTATCAAATATTCAAGGCTTAAAAATTTTAAAAAATAAGAAATTTTTGTTGTGTAATACAAAGTTATAAGTACACCAACATTCGTGTGGTTTAACATAATATAAAAACATACAAATTTCATGAACACAAACAATAGGGGGGAAAATTTGTTAATTCTTTCTACACGGAAACAAAATATACAAGAAACTATGCTTGTGCTTTTGTGGATACATCTGAACCACAGAAAATGTAACTAGTGGTATGTGGACCACAATAAAAATAAAATTTTAGTGTTATGGGAAGCACAAGATATTCTTTTGCACAAGGCCAAAAGTAAGAAGGTTGCTTTCCTCTTTACTCATGCTCCCTATCAGCTGGATAGAAACCTAACACAAAGAGAAATTCATGTGAGACTGGTCCCTAAGTTCGAAAATACTATATGGTTAATATTAATTTCGTATAAATTTACGATTCCCATAAGTACCTCGCACTTCTACCAGTTGCCTTCGGTAGCGAACAGCCAGATTAGGGACACATTGAGTACTTAACTTTAGAACTCGGGGTAAACTGTCATGCAAGGGATATTGCATTGTATTCATTCATGATAGTAATCACAGAACCATATACTCCTAAGATTAAAAACAGTAAGTGAACAGAAGGAGGTAAAATAAGAACAAATGGGTAGAAGTTTTTCTTTATATATATATAATATATATATATTAGTAATATTTATGATAAAAGAGAGAGATTCAAATTCCATGTAATTAAAATACCTTTTTGGAACAGTAATCTACACAGATCTATTTATAGGAATATTTTATTGGGTTTTTTATTACGTAATAACAAATTAACCACACATAAAATAGACAAGTTTAATAACATTAAAAAATTCTTCAACAACTGTTTAGATCATGATTATCCAATAAATTTCTTAAATACTTATATACATCACAAATATATTAAACATCTTTGCGAATCGTCATCCAATTTCAAATCCACCACACAACAATAGGTCCACAAAGTCGGCTTATTAGTGGTCTAGCCGTGAAGAATTTATTTATTTACATTTACACAGCTTACATTTTTACTCACTCTCTGGACCATTATACTCCTTTACCATACAACTTATTACCAACCAATTGTTTGCATCCTTTTACGTTTTATTACCAATCAAACAATGATTTAAATCTTTTTTTCAATTTATATGGTGATGATGTGTTATATTTTTTTCATTTTGAGTATGTGATATACATCTTGAAGCTTAAAGAAAATTCCGTCTTACTACTCACATATTTGAATCTTCATTTCTTTGAATTTTGTAAGTAATTTTTATATTTTTATTTGTTGATAATTTTTAGAATTATAGATTTTATTTTTGTAAATTTTATCGTTGAAATTTTTTGCATTTTTTAATCATTGAACTCTTTTGTAATTTGGATTTCCCAATTCAGCCTACCAAGAATTATAGATTTTATTTTTGTAGATTTTATCGCTGAATTTTTTTTGCATCTTTTAATCATGAACTCTTTTGCAATTTGGATTTCCCAATTCAGCCTACCAAGTCGCAAAGGGGGAAGGTTGGTACCATGAAGCTAGTTTAACCCCGCTTAATCGGTCCTCAGCCCGATATAGCTTTTTGACTTGTTGGGTTCCATGTTTTCATTTATTTTTCTTTCATTGTTACATTTCTTTCTGGATTTTTGTCTTTTTAAATATTTTAAATTATTCTTTCATAAATTTTCAGTATAATATATATATATATATATATATATATATATATATATATTATGATTATTTAATTACTACTAGTATTTATTTATTTTAAATATTATCGTATGAGTTAAAGTACCGCTTATCCATGACTTAATTTTAATTTTTCTGGAAGGTAATAAGTTCTTAACTTTGAAACATGAACAATATCAGTAGGCTTCTTGATTACAGAATTTGGCTTAGTTATTTCATAATTTACTTCAGAAAGTATTTTTTATAATTTCATAAGGTCCTGAAAAATCTAGGGATAATTTTCTCCGATTTGGATAGTTAAATTCTTCATACATCACATTGTCACCAGGTTGTAATGGATAATCTATGAAATGAGCATCATATTTAATTTTGTTTTTATCATGATGATGAATTGTATTGTTTTTAGCCAATGTTCTTGCTTCTTCTACTGGAGGGTAAACTTGGTTTTTAATTATCGGAGTGTTATATGGTAAAGTGTCGTATAATGCAGGAAGAAATTTTGTAACAGAATGAGCTGTTAAATTGTATTCATTTATTACCTTTTCAAAAAGTTTAGTTCAGACAATTTTTGTAGGGGAGGAATTAACTTTACTCTTTGATTTAGTTACAATAGATTGATTCACACGTTCATATTTTCCATTCGTTTGTGGGTGGTGTGAAGAAATTAGTAAATGTTTGATATTGTAATTTCTAAGGAAATTTTTGAATCTAGATGAGGTAAATCACCATTTCTTTCAGTTAGCAATTTAGATGGCATTTAAAATTGAAAAATTTGTTTTAAATATCAATATAAGTTTCAGAATTTTAATTTTTTGATGGAAAAGTCCATACATATTTAGTTGTATGACACAATTACGATATGAAGACATATTTTTGTAGAATTATAATAATTAAATCCTCCAACAATATCAACAGAAAGACATTCAAAAGGTTGATCCGTAAGGGGGAACAGTCTGTAAAAGACCAAATTTCTTTTGCCTTTTTTTTATTTTGTTGACAAAACATGAAAATCTTTGAAAAAGCTGAAATATCTTGATTAATATGAGGCCATTAATATTGGGGATTAATTAAGTTTATCAGTACCAGGATGTACAAATTGTTCAAGAGCATTTTGCAAAACCTTTCTCCTGAGAGAAAAAGGTACAACTATTTAAACTAAAATTTTCTTTTTGAGTACAAATACATTATCAAATTCTTTATATTTTGAATTAAATAAATTACCTAAATTTTGATAATGTTTTATCTCATTTACTTCAAGTAAATGCATAATGTGCTGGATATAGTGGACTGTAGGATGCCTTGATAACATATTAACTTCAACATTAGCTGTCCCTTTTAAGTATTTTACTTCGTAATCAAACATGCTTGATTTTAAAGATCTAAATAATCGACCCCTTAATTTTTTTACATTTTTTAGCCAAACAAGAGCAGCATGGTATGTATGAATTATGATTTTTTCCCCAAATAAATAATAATAAAATTTATCAAGGGCATCTACTATAGACAAACATTCCAATTCAGTTATGGAATAATTTTGTTCATATTTTCTTAAAGTCCTAAAGTGATACGACTTTGGTTGTAATCTACCAGAACTATCAGGCTGTTTTAAAACAGCCCCAATAGCTATTTCTGGAGCATCACAAAACAGCTGAAGAAGTAATTTAGAATCATATTATTGCAAAAGAGGTTCAGTTATTTAGTTTTTAACAATTCAAAAGCTTTTTGACATTGCCCTGTCTATACCCATTGTTGATCTTTTTGAAGAAGATTGTTTAAATTTTCTCTAGTTTTAGCATAATAATCATTAAATTTATTGTAAACATTTACAGAACCAAGAAAACATTGAAGGTGTTTTACATTTTTTGGAGGTTATAATTTTCTGATGCTTTCAATGTTATGATTAACACATCAATCAATAACTCCCGAGACTAACATTGAAAACATTTTTTTTGCAAATTTTTTTTTTATTCATCAACATAACACCTTTTGTTAATCACCTTTTAGGGTGATACAATCGTTCCAACGCCTCGTTGCTGTTTTTGTTCCATCGAAAGCAATCGCGGCACCCACTTGGAAAAAACCTTTTTCACTTCACTTCAAAAAACCTTTTTCAGTAAATACACTTCCATATGATATCTGTGTCATCTCAGCAATCTCACGGAGCTTCACTTTACGATCTTTCATTATAATTTTTGTCACTTCACTCACATTTTCCGGTGTAACGGCTTCCACAGGTCTACCCGAGCGTTCCGCGTCATTTGTGTCGGTATGACCTCGTTTAAACTCGGCAAACCACCGACAAATCGTTGCTTTTGATGGACAAGAGTCCGGGTAACATTTTTCAATCCATTGTTTCGCTTGCACGGTGTTTTTACCCATTAAAAAACAATGTTTTATCAGAACACGAAACTCGGTTTTTTCCATTTTTTAAACAAACTACAAAACGACTTTACTCCAACCTCGATAACTCAACTGTTTCTGGTCCGATCGACTTAAAATTTTGACACGTTTCAAGCAAAGGTTAATACTCTAGAAAGATCTGGTTACTGGTTTACTACGAGCGCCATCTCTGGGTTAGTCTCGGGAGTTATTGATTGATGTATTATCTAGAGAGATGCATCCGTCTCTGACCACGTAACCCAAAAAATTAATTTTTTCGTTTGCAAAAACATATTTTGAAAATTTTAATTTAAAATTTTCTGCTTGAAACATTTTAAAAATTCGTTTTAGGTGATCATAGTGTTCTTCTACGGAGTTGGAAAAAAACACTGTGCCATCAAAATAGTGACATACAATTTTTAAAAATTTATATTTGTTTAGAATTTTGATAATTGGGGGATTAACTATTGCTAGTGCATTTTTAAAGCGATAAGGTAAAACTTAGAATTAATTTAAACCTTTCACTAACGGAGGGAGAAAAAACAAATGCTTCTCGTGCCCCGCGGCTTCTTACCGCGGTGCGTCACGCTGTGCCCAGACGATTTTAGATATTAAGACTAATTTGCGAAAAAAATTCCTCTAAAATTGGGGAATTCATCGGAATATATTGGTTTATATACATATTATTTAAATTGCATTTAACTTAATATATGCGAAAGAAAAAAAAGATTTAATCGAAAATTATATGTTTTACACATAAAATTATTACTAAAAAAATCACATCTTTTATGAAAATACAAAATATACTTACATTTGTTATATAAATTTCATGGTGTAATGATGTATAATTACATGGAATATTAAGATATAAAAAATGAATCTTATTTTGCTGTGTGGTATTTTTATATAAAAAAATTTTCTTCAATGCATAGTCCAACGTCACATGTCTTACGCACATATTTTGTCAACTTTTGACGCTTCGCGCAAGATTTTGAGCGAAGGGCACATCTTTTTCTTCCCTTTCTCCTTTTAATGTTAAACTACAGATTTTGATTATTTTCGCTACCATCACTGTCAAATTCATTCATTAATTCACAAATCTCAGTATCAGATAAATACTTTCTTTTCGTTATGACTGTCGCTACAAATAAAAAGCTAACGAATGGAACGACTAGCTAAGAACATCTGCTACCTAAGAGACCTTAACCCCTATAAACATCCATAAATTCTCATTCGAACTTCTAAGAAGCAAGCAAGAAAAAAAAAGGCAAACCGAATAAAGTGCACCCTTTAAATCATGTCATTACAATTAAAGAGCCGTGCCGCAACACGTGTTTTTAACAACTACCCCCTCCTGATAGCCAGAAGGGAAATCCAAGCCCATTTCATAAAGGTCAATACTCCAAGTAACGTATATCAAAAGATTTCACGGTATTGTAACGCCATATAGTAACATTAAGAAATCAAATAAAATGTTCCCATTAAGCGTATCGCTATTGATACATTGGTCTGCAGCAGGTATTCTTGGAGCGTATCTAATGTGATGCGCTGGGCACAGGAGAGCAAACGCGAACGTTTCGCATGTGATACGCTGGGAGTGAACGAGATAAGCTTTCAGTAGACACAAAACCTAATTTATGTTAATCTTTCTCATGAAGCGGTATGTGCCAGTAACCAGATGCAAGGTTCAGTTTTGAGAAAATTTTAGCATGGGTTAATTTTTTTAATAAAGTGTGAATTCTTGGTAAAGGTTCAATATCAGTTTTACGCAGAAAATTCACTTTGCGGTAATCAATGCACAATCCAGTTTTTCTAATTTCATCTCTTTTATAAACTAAAGTTACAGGGAAGGAATAATTACTATTAGATTATTCAATTAATCCAGCATTCAATAAATTCTTTATTGCTTGTTAATTTCCTCTTCATCAATGGATGATGTTCTGTAAGCTCTTTGAGAGACTGGTAAATCAATAGTCATTCTAATTCTAGGGAATTCTGTTCGAATTTGACCAACATCATATTTATTTTTACCAAAAATATGTGAATATTTAGATACAAGAGACAGCACAGAATCAAATAGTTCTTTTCAATCAAAGGTGGAAAATTGTCCTCTAATGTATTGACTATATTATCCTGAATGTTTTTTTTTTTTTTTTTTGTTCTCTTTTAATACATGTAAAGATATTTGTTTTTCACTTTTGGTATGTAAATTTATAATATATTTTTTTTTATTTTGCATTATTCTATTTTCACTACAATCAATAATTAAATTGAAAAGACTATAATCTGGAAGGCCTAAAATTATGTAAGGTAATTGAATAGGGATAATCTCTGCAGGTCTGAAGTTGTGGGATCTGCTTATTCTGCGAATTTTCAAGAACTAGTGATTGCATAAATTATGTTAAAAAGTGATGGTATCAGATGAATGAATGCTTTACTTTTAAACGAGAGAATGAAAAAAATTAGGAATTATTATTATGAGACACACACTCTCTCTCTCTACCATGAATTAAAGTTAAATCATTACAAACTTCCCACCCCTCTGCAAGACGCGGATGTGTGTTGGGACCTAACACATAACCTTTATCTTACAGGGGTACTTAAGAAAAGAATTAAATTTAAATTTTAAACCAGAGTTATGCCTAAAATTGCTATATCTAAAAATTATTATTTAAGAATTAAAATCTAAAAATTTTATGCCCTAAGAATCCCTTCATCCTCATAGAATACATAAACAATTTCAATAAAATAATCAAATTCTAAAGAACTAAATAAAAAGGTAACTTTGTATGATATGTGTGGTATTGTGCTTAAAATCTAACAACAATTTCTCAGAAAAAACATGCTTACAAGAATTCTGGAATCGATGAAATAATATTTAAATAAAAGAGATGTATGGGTGGCATTTGGTAATTCAAACATAATATTTAAACAAGTATAATATTTTAAAATGATTAATTTGACATTTTTCAATTCAACTGCATTTTGATCCATAACACGGCGAATTTTCAAGAATACGTGATTGCATAAATTATGTTGAAAATGGATGGTATCAGGAAATAAGAATGAACACTTTACTTTTAAATGAGAGAATGGGAAAATTTAGGAAATTAAATTTTTATTATAAGAAATTAACATGAATTAAAATTAAATCAATGCACACACTGATACATACATACATATATACATAATTATATATATATATATATATATATATAGACATATGAATATATATATACTTATATATGTATATATATATATAATTATATATGTATACTTAACAATGGATCAATAAGTCCGAGCGGCTGCGGTCGATTTTTTTTTTGCGATTTCGCTCTTCCAAAAGCACCAGCAAGTCAATATAATAATCACTGTTGATCAGTTGCAGCGCTTTCAAGGTAGTCAATGAAAATCACGCCATGCGTATCCCAAAAAACTGACGCCATGACTTTGCCAGCTGACTGCTGCGTTTTCGGACGGCTTTCGCCAGCTGTGCGCCACTCAGATGACTGCCGCTTCGACTCTGGAGTGCAGTGATGTATCCATGTTTCGTCCATGGTCACGTAACGACGCAAGAAATCTTTTTTGTTGCGAGTAAATAGCGATAAACAGCTTTCTGAATCATCGACTCGTTGCTGTTTTTGTTCCATCGAAAGCAATCGCGGCACCCACTTGGAAAAAACCTTTTTCATGCTCAATTTTTCATGAAGGATAGTAAATACACTTCCATATGATATCTGTGTCATCTCAGCAATCTCACGGAGCTTCACTTTACGATCTTTCATTATAATTTTTGTCACTTCACTCACATTTTCCGGTGTAACGGCTTCCACAGGTCTACCCGAGCGTTCCGCGTCATTTGTGTCGGTACGACCACGTTTAAACTCGGCAAACCACCGACAAATCGTTGCTTTTGATGGACA
>BMAW01045422.1:0-11220 GCA_019974015.1 Nephila pilipes
TTTATACTTATTTATATTATTAATATTTTTGTAACATTGGTGTTAAAATAATGTAACTGTATATCGCCCTTAAAGCCCTTCCTTCACTTAATATTTCAAACCATTATCAATAACTGAATAGTTACTAATGAAAGCATCCAATAGGGAAACTCAGGTAAATATATTCCAGTATGAGAATAACCAATAGTCTGTTTATTTTAATTTCAACACACGTCCGAGACAAGAAGTTACTCTTTATGCCATTATCCCACCCAGAACTAACCATATTTTCAAACACATCACCGTTTATAAATGCATCTCCTCAATAACGAATTCATTAAATTTCGATATTTAATACTAAATTACATGTCAGAAAAAATTTATTTGAAGTGGATTTGACATCATATAATATTATATTAGTGGTTTTGACATCATATAACATCATATTAAAGTCTCCAAGAGTTTGTTTAGTTGAAATATGCGATAAAATTTCTTTATCATTGATCTAAATATCATTAGTACTTCAGGAATTTGAGGAATTAAAAATAAATGTATATTTCATATTATTAATAACAAAACCATTTCTTATAATTGCAGTAATTTTGTTATTTATTTCGTTATCATAAATTTCATTATTAATAAAAATTTAGTATTTTTTACTAAATGTTTATTAATTAAATGTTTGATAATAATTTATAGTAAAAATATTTTTCCCCGATAATTGTATAATTTTTTGGAACTTTATCTTCATGAAATTTTACATAGTCTATTTGAAGTTCTGTAACGGATTTTTTTTCTATCGGATCGTGTTTTCATTAGTTTTGAAATGAAAATAAATTTCTTTTTAATTTTTGCATTTGTTCTTTAAAAGTTTCTTTCAGTTCTTTATATTTTCTTATCAATTTAATTATAATTAGAATTACAGAAATCTTCATTAAAGTTTTCCGCAATACATTTGTTATTGTTGGAGATAATGAACCTAAATCACATTGCATTAAACGTTATACCTATAAAAACTGTATCATTGACAATTTTGAAATTACATGTAATTACAAGCTTGGGTTCATTATTTATAAAATCCTTATATTCTTAACAAATACATTTAATAATGGTCTCAATATCAATTTTATTATAATTAATAATAAGCTGAACGGTTTTTCAAAAATATTATAAGAATTTTAATTATAAAAATGTTAGTGAGAACAATTTTATATTCCTATTAAATATCATTAAAATTAAATATTATTAATAACATTATTTTTCTATCATTTATTAAAGTATAAATAATTGTACTCAAATCATCATTAAAATGTTCATTGTAATTTTCTTTGAATATTATATTTCATGATTAAGTAAATAGTTATATCCTACGTTAATAAAAAAGAAATTTGCTTTCTATTTTATTTGTTCAAAATAGAAATCTTTAAGAGTACTTATATGTTTATTTAGACCAAATATAAAATTTCTAACCTTTCTTAATGTTATAGTTTTCAATATTGTAAACTAATTCCCTAACATTTAGTGTATTATATCATCTTTATTAAGCATTTTTGTAAAGTTTTTAGTAATCTAATTTTCTATAAAATTAAGCATTATTATAATCATTATATATATATATATTTACTATTCTTCTTACAAAAAATATTCTTTATTCTTATTTAGCAATTGTTAGTAATATTTATATTTCATTGCATAATACTAAGACAATTAGAATAACTAGTATTATAATGACATATATTGATTTTCCCTAAATTAATTATATCCACTTTAATTCCCATATTTCATATATAGACTTCCTCCTGTTGGGCGCAATAAAGAAAAAAATTATTCTTTCCTAGAGGCTAACTTTTAAAAATTGATAATATGATTAACTTAAACAATGCAATCAACTCAAAATACGATTACAGCAAATATGTAAAAGGAAATATAAATACCATGATTAAGCACTAGTGGCAAGGGGAAACACACTGAAATATGATAATTTGGGTTGCACATATGTATATATTTCTACAAAAAAATTTAGAGAATTTTCCATGGTGAACTTGCTTCTCGCCTGCTATAAAGAAAATATATATTTTCGTGATGAAATTTGAAAATTTTTGAAACGCATTTGAAATAATGGAAAAAAAGAATTAATTTAAAGAAAACGAAAAAAATTGAGAAACAATATATTTAAAATTATAATAGGCTTAAGATTGTTAGGCTGAGTTACTCGGGAATTAATAGCCAAAATAACAGATATATATATATATATATATATATATATATATATAGAGAGAGAGAGAGAGAGAGAGATTTTCATATTGTGGGAATTTTTTCTTATTTCAAAAATTCATTATAATAATCCTGCCGAAATCAGACTTTTAATGGACAATGTTGAAATCATCTGCTCTCTCTGAAAAATTTAAATATGATGTCTAATTCACTTTTTGATGTTATACTCCATATATTAGTTAATAATATTGATTGAAAATCTCAAAAATTATTTCAACTAAGCTTAATATCAATGATGTGCCCAGATTACAAAGATTCCTTTCCATTTTGGGAAAATAAATGTGTTTAATTAGACTCAGTTAAAAGAAACTATTTCACATCAAGAAATTTTCCAATAAAAATTAAAAACACTGACGTCAAAGCAAACAGTTCTTCGCGGTTTAACTCACTACTAACAAACAGCAAACAAAATAAGAAATGCATTACCTTTGAGTGCGATTGTCTTAACCTGCTCAATAAATGTGATAAATTTAAGATTCTTCCTTTTTCACAAAGCCAAGAACCAGTCTAAATTAATAAAACGTGTAAACGCTAATTATCTTCGGATCATTTCGATCATTGTATTAGTAAATATTCACGCGTCAATTGCAAATATAAAAAAAAATTAAAGATATACATAATGTATTTTTTTGTGAAGATAAATTCTTGACTCTCTCAAATGCAAATAATAAGAAAACACAAACCACAACTCTTGCTTCCCTCACTTTTCCAGACAACCTGAACCACTCCCACTCGTATCGTTGACCTCGAAACAAGATTCTGATATTAATCAGCAAAATGCCAGAGGTTTACTGCATACAGCAATTACTTACTTGCAACGAGCTATAAGAAATTACAATGAAATGTGTTTTCCATTCCGTATTGGAGAAACGATATCTAATTTTAAAAGCAGCTTAAACGTTAGCAGTAAGCAAAACAAAAATAAATTCTTCTGTTGAAGGTTTTAATAACGCTAAGTCAAAAAATAAAATATTTGACTAAAGTATAGTTTTGTATTCAGTATAGTTTAGTTCTTATTAACGTCGCACTAGAAACAACACGAGGGCAGTAGTCGACGGTCCTCATAATTTTGAACCTCTGTCAAGTGTTGAGGAGGACACTTAAACTGGCCCCCTCCATCCTAACTTCCTCACCCCGCCAAAGAGAGGACTTTAGGTTCCGACAGATTTAACGTGCATCTGCTCCGGCTACACGGTGGGTCTTTAGCGGCTAAGGATCGAACTCACGAATGAATGAAAACCGCTGGCCACGAGTCTGAAACCATGATCACTAGGCAACCTTGGAAAGAAATGTCCATACATAACGTGTGGCGTGATCAACCATTGTATGTAAATACTTCTTTCGAGAATTATAATTACTTAATCTCCTTTTGGTATATATTGAAATCTATTGAAATTAATTAGAAAGATTTAAAAACCTTCAGCCGAAATTCAAGAAGTTCCGTATTTCATTTGATGAGATTTTTTTAAGTTGACATGTTTCACAATGCTTTACAAATTTAGATATATCAGTAATTATATATTTTCTATAATATATAAGTGATATCAAAGACAGCATTTTCTTGACACTTGGGTATCCAAATTATCCATGAGTTAAACTTATTAGTTTTTCTCTTAATGAAAATATAATTACAATTTTTATTAATCATTTTTTACTACTCTCCATAAACATTGAATTTTTATAATTTTTTTGTCTCCCATATTATCTACCTGCTGCCTGACTGTAACCTCTTCTATACTTAACAATTGATTTTGCTCCTTGATAAAAATATGTTACAGGATTTTGCGATAACATGTCGGCCTCTATACTGCAGATAATTTTCAAGTACTTGATTTTATAATTTTACATACAGAGCTTAAGGGACCACATAAATAATATATCTGTTAAGTGTTAAATACATTTTAACCATTGTAACACGGCATGATCAAAGTGAATAATAAAGTGGTTTCCATAAAGTAGAAGGGGAAATTGTCAATAGCATCAATAATTCCCAAACATTCTTTTTCGCTCATTGTATAACTTCCCTTATAATTTTAAATTGTCTTGAGTGGAAAACTATTAGGTACAATAATCCATCTGAGTGTTCTTGTTTTTAAATACTGCTAATACCTACAGGGCTCTCTTCGACTTAAACATGACGTTTTTAATCTGGATTATAGAGCTTAAGAACGGAGAGGTTTTGATATGAGTGAAATTTTTATTATTGTGAATGCATTTTGGCACTTTTCTGACCACTGTCTTGGAACATCTTTTCTCAATAATTTATTTAAAGGAACTCGAAGTTTGGCAAGTCCATAATAAACTTTCTGTACAAATTTATGCTTCTAAGAAACTCTTTAATATTTCTTGTAACTCTTTAAGATTTCTTTGATTGATTAGATTTTGATGGTCTCAGAGTTAGGATTAGCTAGGAAGAAATAATTATGTTGAATTACATAGCCTAGAAAATTAATTTTTATTTTAGAAAACTTACTTTATTTTTGATTTAACTTAATATTTTCTTCCTTACAAACTTTTAATCACTTCATTCAGTGTCTTAGACGTTCTTCACATGAATTTGTTATTGTAATATCATCAAATTAAGTTTTTGCAAATTTTACTTGATATTTATTTAGAATTAATCTAATACTTCTTTGAAAGGTAGAGAGAGAATTTTTTAAGCCAAATTGTACAACTTAAAACCTCGTGAACCCCAAAATAGAACGTAAAACCAAATTTTTCTCTACCATTTTAAAAATTTTAATTTTCCCATACCCAGAGGTTAGAACTATAGTGGAAAATTACTTTGACTATGAGAGATTATGGATGAAAAATTATATTAATTGAGTCGGTTCTTCATCTAATTTTGTAATTGCATTTAATTTTCTAAAATATATGAGTAATCGAGTTCTCTGATTTTGACCTTCTTAAAAATCAAAGTTATTGGAATGACATGCTATGATAATCTCCGCTTTTTCTAGTTCCTCGAACAGTATTTTATAATTATTAAATTTTCTCTAGATGATGTTCTATAAGGCCGTTGTGGCATGAGAAATTTCGAAGTTAAATACACTTTTTGAAGTTCTGTATAGTTACATTCTGAGTGTCGTATTTGTTCTTAAAAATATGATAGAAATTTTTCAAAAGGAGTTTAATTTGGTTCATTTTCTTCAATTGGATTGGCGCTAAATCATCTCCAGTTCCAACGGAAGAATTTCTGAACAGCAATAAATTGTACTTTAAGGATTCAAGTAACTTTTCTCTCATGTGCTCCTCCTGAAAAGATAAGAGCATCAATATTTGAATGGTAACAATTATGATATATATAGCTTAAGTCATATTCACTAGCATTTTTTTTTCATATTTATAAAATTTATTTTATTCCAGATCTTTACTTGAGATTATATGTAATGTTATCCAGTAAGGTCGTTATTTTCCCGTGTTGAGTCACAAACATGTTATCACAGTCTATCTGTAACTTAAATGGTCTACAACGTAGTATTCCTAAAATGGCATAATCTTACTCTTGATAAATTATATACAATGCAAATGTTAATTAAATTTCTAACTATGCTTTTTGTTTTACATCTTCGGAAAAGCCTCAAGGTACATTCTGTGTACCTTGGTAACAATATTTGGTTTGTAATTAAAATTGATAATTTAAATTGATTGGTCAATCTTCTTGAGATAATAATGCTTAAGTTGCAGCCAAAATCTAACATTATTTTTTTTTGTTTTGTATTTTGAATTAATCCGGATATTGTTACTGACCAGAACTGGGACCTCTCTTCTGAGTCTCATCATGGTTAAAGTTTTCCAGGGATTTGACTGCTCTTTATTGCATTATATTCTTCATTTAAATGAATTTTTTTAATCCGTTACGACCACAAATTCTACCTAGTGATAATGAAAAACGCTCTTGATGTTGAGTATCATTAAAGGTCGTATTTTGATATAGGTTGTTTGCAACATAATGGATTGAATTATATTCTCTAGGTGTGTAACTAGCTGGTCCTTTAGCAACATAATTCTGAGTTCGTGTTTTTTCCCGAGCGTAAGCAATTTGTGCTTGTCTCTAAGGTCAATGCTGTGGTAAATGGGTTGGTCTGGAAGAAAAATGAATTTAAGGATTGTCGGATTGAATAGATTTTCTGACAAAGGAGTACTGATTTTTATTTGCTTTGTTCTCATTACAAGTCAACTGGAGGCAGTGTCTAGTTTGTGTATCGTTAGTAAATGCCCAAGTTGATTCGATAGCTCGTCAGTCAAGATTTGAAGGATTTTGAAAATCTCTTACTTCACTGCTCATCCGACATCTAACTTTTTCCTGAAACACTCTGTTTTGTCCTGGTTTGGTTGCAAAACAATAATTGTGAAATCGTTTAATGACGTGGACTGACATATTTCTCATTAAAATGTCGACCAGGTCAGGCTAATATGTGATATGTATTGAAGGGCTTATGAAAGTGGTTAAAGTTTCTTTTTTTAAAAATATTGTGAAATAACCTCTTTCAATAAATCATCATTTGTTAATTTAAGCAATGTTTTTCAAAATAGAGTAAATATTTATCGAATTTCATACTTTTCGCGGGGTTAAAAGGAAACACTTTTTGCACCATGTCCTGGCTTTCACAAATGCTAACTAATTCCGATGATTTATGCTCTAAACTAGAACATAATCTTGACTATGATTTGTGGTGTAACCTCCGCAAGTTAAGCTTCTAATTTCTTTTCTTCTCATTCACAACTAAATTTTCTGTTGGTAATATTACCGTTCCCTCCCCAATTTCAGTGTCTGCAATCTCCGTATTCATTTTTATTTCTAAAATTTGATAAAAATAAAATATTTCCCTTTGGATTTGATATTACATTTGACCACTTGAAATTAAAACACAATATTGCAAAGTTTCATATATAAAACTCTACAACTATATAAAAAAATATTCAACTAATACTTTAGAATAATCTTCAACATTAATTTTCATACATTTCATGCACTTAGTAGATATCATCTTATTATAACTTACTTTACTTATATTTGAAATGCTTTTAACATCATAGTATTATTCACAACAAAATTAATAATTACAATGAGTAATTTCTTTATCAATTCAGTTCATGTAAAACATAATAAATCTTTTTAGAATCGCATTTCAGTTTCGAAAGAGGAAAAATACACTATACTTATGAGGGTGATCTCAAACTTTTCCGACCTTTATGCGACGATGGCAGAACTCTTCATTAAAATCAATGAATAGTGGCTGAACCTATTTTGACAATTAGTCACAAAAATTTCAGCAATTTTGGACGCTCATTTGTTGTTTGATAATCATTTGAGCGAGTCGATGTGAGGTGTTTTTATGAAAATAGAAATAATCAATTTTCAAGTTGCAATTAAATATTTGTTTTTGAAAGATAATACACTTTTGTAAATCAAAGATGAATGGGGTGATGAATCTACACAATTATTTAACACAGTGAAGTTTTAGGCAGCGAAATTTAAACATAACTGTACCTGATTGGGAGACGATGAACGTACGGGACGTACAGAAACTATAACCACTGACTAAAGTTCACCAAATGGGGATGTACGACAGTCGACTGAAAGTGAGAAAGATAACAGAAGCTAAGAATATGTCCAAAGAATGTGTTTGTCACAGATTGAATCAATACTTAGACATGAGAAAATTGTGCTTTGAGGGCCGAATTTGCTCTCACTATACAAAAAATATGATTGAATGAACATTTCCATTGTTTTGTTTCCGCAGTTTAGGAACAATAAATCATATTTTTGGCGCCAATTAATTACTGTATTTGACACTAACTACTGTAATTGTAAGATTAAAAATATCATAATACGCCCGAAATAAAAATATTGTCAAAGCAGTGGACTACGAAGGGGAAAAAGCAAAAACTGTTTTTTTTTCGCCTTGTAAAGTGGTGGCAAATGTTTTTAAGATAGTCATGGTGTTATTCTTAAGCAATTATTTTCAAACAGCAAAAGCCTTTACAGGAGCATACTACACATCATTACTTAACAAAGCTGAAGGTAGAAATTGCAGAAAGACTGACACATTTTCTGAAGAAAAAAATATGTTTCACCAGGACAATGCGTACTTTCATACCTCGACGGTTGCTAAAGCAAAAATCTATGAATTGCGGCTCAAACTTCTTAACCTAACACCTTACACATCAGATCTATCCCAAGTGACTTCTATTTGTTCCCTTATGTAAACATTTCGGTCGGTGAACGGAGACTTTCGTCAAATGTGGACGCCATTAACTTCGTAAAAAATTATTTTACAGCGTAAGGCTTAAACTTAATTATTTTACAGCGTAAGTATTACAAGTAAGAACTATTTTACAGCGTAAGTATTACAAGTAAGAATTATTTTACAGCGTAAGTATTATTCAGATGAATTAAAGAGAAGGAGACTTCTCTGGGAGTGTGTAGGTTTACAAAGATACTATGTACAAAAATAAAAAGAAATTTAAAGAAAAAATGTCTCATTTCTTTGTTAGGTCGGAAACTTATCAGACAAATCTAGTATTTATAGACAATACAAAGTACCGCTCTTTTAAAAGCAACTATTAACTATAATTCTGATTGTTGGACACAGTTATTAACATCCAAGTTTGGCCGTCTAAGTATATTCTACAATTTTTATATAATTTATTAATAAGAGTAAAATTTACAGCACGTTTCTCCTCAAGAAACAACAGAAAATTAAAAAAAAAAAAAAACTTCTCTTCACTTTCATATTATGAAAGACAAATCAAAATTGCCTGCTCTTCTAGTGATATGCTTCAACTTGGAGTCCAAGTTCGCTTTCATTTGAGATATTCTTAATATGCATTGATTTCTACATTACATAAAGCAGAGCACATATTTTGCACATGTAGCTAAATTAATTTAGCCATACTAATATAAAAAATAGATCAATAATGATCTGAATTGATACTCATAAAAAATATTTTCTATTCAGGAAGCACACAAACTGTCTTTTATTCGGAAATATATTTCCAATTTTAATTAAGAAAATGAAGGCTTGGAAAGCAATATTTTTAGAAATTTTCTTCTTTTGTTTTACAATATTATTTTCCACTTTATTGGGAGTACATTTCGCACACTATTTTGAAGAAGGAAAAATTTGAAGAAACCACTTAACACAGAAGTCTTTGGATTACGGTCAGCCACTTTCATTCAATTTCAAATTATTTCGATGGTCTTTGTCACAATGTCACCGATGCGTTTCTACTATTGTTTGTTGCTAAGTCATCAAGTCATTTGTTACTGCGTGTTGTCGAAGCCTTTGCTGTTGACGCATTCCATTCGACGTAGTACGGTATATTATTTCATTCCAATTCTTTGGTCAAAAGTCCGGAGCACGAATTGAAGATTCACCGATCTTTTTCTTTCTCCCACGAAGATCAGCTGTTGGGAGACTCATTCTCTAAGTATTATCCTTATTTTTGGAGCGAAAAGTGTTTATTTCCTTTCTCATTTGACTACCCTGCGAATGTTCAATAATCCTGCTTGGCTCAAGAAAATTTGTTTTTCTCAGGTACAAAAGAAACATGATTAAATCATGTACTCAGTCATGGCAGGCACAGAAGGCAATAAACACACAAACTTATCATTTTATTGATAATACCATGCATCAAAGATAAGGAGAGAGATAGAAATACAAATTGTGTTAAGATCTCAACACGTTTCCAATAATACCTTACCTCTCGACACATTTTCATAGAATGTGCGTGATGGTAGGCAAGAATATTGAGCTAAATTTTATTTTGTTGAAACAAGGAGGACTAACTTTTAGTGCTAAAACTTCTTATATTCTCACACGTAATTAAAACTTGTATACAAAAGAAAAATGGAAATCTTCTTATATATACATATATATATATATATATATATATAAAATGTAAAGCTTAAATGTTGACCGCGTGCTTTCTTAAAACTACGTTTTGCTTTAAAAAATATTAAACAATAGTTATATAAAATACCGAATTAATACAAATTAATTCATAAAAATAAAATAATCATGAATATTTGAATAACATTTCTCAGCTTCTTACAAATTATCAATATAATCTATATTACACATTAAGAAATTATTCAACTAGGATTGTTTTTCAGAATATGTGTGTGTGATTTCAGAATTTTTTTCAATATCATTTTAAATTTAATTTTTTGTGACACACATAAGACTAAAAATTATATTCGTAATCCTACTTAATCTTCAAATATATATATATATATATAGATAGATATATATATATATATATATATATATATATATATATATATATATATATATATATATATATATATATATAGATAGATAGATAGATAGATAGATATATCTGTATATATGTATGTATATATACAGGGGGTGGACAAAAATATGGAAACACCTTGTAAAATGCATGTTTGAAAAGAAAGATTGATTTTAATGAAATATGTAGGTGGCGCTGGCGTTTTTGACTACTAACGCCACCTATACAACTTCGTAAATGTGCTAAACAGTTCAATTGTTGTCGGAGTACTGTTATGTGAGGTTGTCATTGCATTATGTCAGAGTTAACAGACTTCGAACGTGGGCAAATTGTTGGAGCACGTATGGTAGGTGCTTAAGTCAGCAAGGTAGCCGAGGTGTTTAGTGTTTCAAGAGATACTGTATCGAAGATTTATTCCGCATATTTGAAAAGCGGAAAAACATCATCTGCTAAATCACAGCGCGGACGAAAGTGTGTGCTGAGTGATCGTGACAGACGATCATTAAGGGCAATTGTGACGAAAAATAAGAAGATCACAGCTGCAAAAGTTACTGCTGAAATGAATGTTGTGTTACAGAACCCTGTGAGTACCAAAACAATTAGAAGGGAGCTTCATAAACAGGGAATTTCTGGCCGTGCTGCAATTGAGAAGCCACTCATCAGTGATGCTAATGCCCGTAACAGGAAAAGGTGGTGTTTAAGTCA
>BMAW01045422.1:11837-22475 GCA_019974015.1 Nephila pilipes
TAATGAAATATGTAGGTGGCGCTGGCGTTTTTGACTACTAACGCCACCTATACAACTTCGTAAATGTGCTAAACAGTTCAATTGTTGTCGGAGTACTGTTATGTGAGGTTGTCATTGCATTATGTCAGAGTTAACAGACTTCGAACGTGGGCAAATTGTTGGAGCACGTATGGTAGGTGCTTAAGTCAGCAAGGTAGCCGAGGTGTTTAGTGTTTCAAGAGATACTGTATCGAAGATTTATTCCGCATATTTGAAAAGCGGAAAAACATCATCTGCTAAATCACAGCGCGGACGAAAGTGTGTGCTGAGTGATCGTGACAGACGATCATTAAGGGCAATTGTGACGAAAAATAAGAAGATCACAGCTGCAAAAGTTACTGCTGAAATGAATGTTGTGTTACAGAACCCTGTGAGTACCAAAACAATTAGAAGGGAGCTTCATAAACAGGGAATTTCTGGCCGTGCTGCAATTGAGAAGCCACTCATCAGTGATGCTAATGCCCGTAACAGGAAAAGGTGGTGTTTAAGTCATAAAGCCTGGACTATAGGGCAGTGGAAGCGTGTAATATGGTCTGACGAGTCTTCTTTCACATTGTTTCCCACTTCTGGCCGAGTTTACGTCTGGAGAACGCCATCTCAAGCCTATAATACAGACTGCTTGTTGCCAAGAGTGAAACATGGCGGGGGTTCTGTTATGGTTTGGGCAGCCATATCGTGGTTCTCTGCTGGCCCCATGATAACTGTGTCAGGGCACATGACTGCCAAGACTTATGTGAACATTTTGGCAGATCAAGTTCATCCCATGGTACAAACTTTGTTCCCCGATGGTGATGGTGTCTTCCAAGACGACAAAGCCCCTGTTCACACAGCTCACATTGTCCAGGACTGGTTTTCTGAGCACGAGGAGGATTTGTCCCATCTCCCCTGGCCACCACAGTCACCAGACCTGAATATTATCGAACCTTTGTGGTCTACATTGGAACGGAAAGTGCGTTCTCGTTATCCACCGCCAACATCGTTATCTGAACTTGCCACCGTTTTTCAGGAAGAATGGTATAATATTCCCTTGGCACACATACAGGAACTGTATTTATCCATTCCGAGAAGACTGCAAGCTGTTTTGGATGCCAACGGGTTTCCTACACCATATTAAGCAAAGAAACGTGTTTTTTAAAAGGTGTTTCCATATTTTTGTCCAACCCCTGTATATATATATATATGGGGGGTGGATAGGTGGGTGTAGGTGTGTACATTTATGGAAATATATATATATATACATGTATATAAAAGTGTGTGTTTAAAAATATCAAGTGAAATTGACCAGCTAGAATTCTGATTCGTTTTCGTTCCAAGACATTCCGGGAGTTGTACCAGCACTTTTCTCATATTATGTATACAAGGAAACCAATTACTAAGTAACAGCAAGAGTTTAATGATATTAAGAGGAAATCGTAAATAGCCGAAGAAGGTTTTGATTCCAATAGCACTATCTTTTGGACCTTTCTAGAACACTAGTATTAAATAAAAAATTTTGCACTTTCTTGGACTGACGAGAGATTTCTATCTAGTTGAACACTATATTTGTTGTAAACTTACTTTTGTATGTATCCGGGTTCAATGTCCATGAGTATGATTTTAGTAGCGTAAAAAGGTTTCAAAGGAAATAAATCATGAATATGTTACAATATGCCCGATTTCTATTTAATGACGCTAATACGCTATGAATCCAGGATTAACTTACTATGTTTCGCTTTGCGCTATATTTTATTCAAATGGAGTGACATACACCTTCATATATATATATATATATAAAGGAGTATGTCACTCCATTAGAATAAAATATTATATATATATATATGGTTTAAATTTTAATTACTATTTAATTTTTTTATTAGTTGTTTTTGTTTCTGTTTTAGATACTTTGTAACAGTTTAAATTGGCAATAAACTACGTTTCTTGAAAGTAAAGTGAGAATTTTTGCAAATCATTTTTGAGTATTTATGACTACAACACTTGTCTTGTTAGATAAATAATTCTCTATTATTCTCTTTAAAGTAAATTTGTTCGTTCTAATTTAAGAATACAATTCTTAAATATTTTATAAGCAGGCGATATAAATTGATGTATTTCTATTTACATTAACAAAAGTTATTAAATACTACATTGTACAGACAGAAACGAAATTATTACGATAAACGTGATTTAGTGATAGTGATTCTACGAAGAACATTAAATTATCGATTTTATCCAACATGCCTTGTATCCTTTAACTTATATAAGAAACTGTAAGAAAAAAAAACCAGAAATTTAATTTATACTATGAAATCTATTCACTGAAAATTCAAAGTGAATCAGAGCTTGATTGTAGGTTAAAACTACTTGTAATTCAATCTATACCGTTGATACTTTTTCACAGTTTCCCTAACTGAAGATCTACTTGATTTTATTTCGAAGCGTAATTCTCATGGGTATTTGAAAAAATAAATAGAATCATTTTAGCAAACAAGTCATTGAATGCAAGAGTGCACTATAAATGCAAATTTTGTAGTAGGTGTTAGAGAAACAGGAAACAAATTTAATGCTATACGAATCCTACTAAAACATTCTAGTAATAGAATGTCAACACAGCAATAATCTAGCGAAGGAAAATAAATCAATATATATATACCATTTTATTATTATTTTTATTGCTCGTCAAATAAAAACTGATTTTATTATATAAACTACCTCGGCATTCACACATTTATGCTATTTCTCTATATGAAAATGTTACTTCTTAATACGATATTTAAATAAATTTCATATTATTCATCATAATTAAAATGAACATGGAATGAGAAATTTTAAGCTAGTTTCAATATTTATGGCTATGATATATGGAATGTTTTTAAACCAGCTTGAAACTTTCATTTCAAGTTTTGTGAGTTCTTGTTAAATATTCAAGACGTCTTTCTCATATCTTCGAAATTAGGTTAACAAGTATTTCTCATTTGATAATATGCATGAGAAAATTTATCCGGTCTTTTTTGAATCATATTTCTAAAATATTACAATACATTTTTGGCCACACAACTTTTAGAGACATTTTACATTGCTAAAAATTTATACTAATACATCTTCACATTTGAGAATGAAATTTATTCATATATTGCTTAAAAATAAGCTCAAAAATAATGCGAAAGGGGGTGAAGCTGTAATGATTAAATAAATCAAAAGTAAACAAGTTAAAAGAAAGTGATATGGTTCTTGGAAATTTAAAGCAAAACGCCAAAATTGTTCAAACAATTGCCCCGTCATTTCGGTACCTGGTCAATGACCTTCGTGTAGAATAAATGAGTGTTTTTATGAAGCAGTTTTGCACTGTTTCTTTCACTTCGACGTCTGAATGAAAACGTTCGAAAATTAGCGGAAATATTAAAAATTAAAACTGAGTAAATATATATTTTATTGAATTTTCAGTAAGACATTTATGTACATAACACTTAATGAGTAATTTAGTTTCAAGATGTTTTCACATATAGGTAGAATATCATTTTAATATCCCCTGGAATTAAATTAGGTTATAACTACTTATTCACTTTGAAAATTATGGACTGCAATATCAGAGTTAGAAAAGTAAGAATTTGCTATTGAGTTACAGATAGACGATCTATATAAGTAGAAAAAAGAAATATATATATATATATTAGAAATACAGTAACTGTTAATGTTAATTTAGACAACTGCAAATAAGACAAAATCATATTAAAATACAAACTATGAAATATATATATATATATATATATAAATATAAATTTGAATGGAACCAAAATCCGGCTGACATACATAATTAAAGGAAAAAGGCAGTACATTATCAAAAAATAACCATACAAAATTTTAAAAATACATATATTCTAAATTAAATGAAAAAGATATGGAAAGAAAAAAAAACGATAAATGAAAATATAGACATTGTAATATATATAATGTCCTATACTTTGTAATGAAAAATGTGTGTATATATATATATATATATATATACATAGTTACATAAATGAAGAAATAATAATTCAAATTCCATTGATTCATGTGTCCCTCATTCGCACATTCCTTTTCTCACACAAGATTTTTATTACCTTGTAAATAATGAAGATTTATTGATATTAAAATATGATTTATTTAGGTTAACTCTTAAAAATCACACATAGAGTAACAAGGTTCTTGTTCAAATGCGTTACTAGGGTCATTCAAATTATATTATATTCTTAATGGAAATTAATATTCAAAATCTCCCTCCCTTCTAAAATAATGCAGCTGGAGTTGCGCCTATTCCAACAAAATTTTCTTGAGAAGATGAAATTCACGATTTCCTGTTTTTGGCTCAGACCGTTGACATGATACAAAATAACTAAATGAAAAATATTAGTATAAACATTTGAATTCAACTTCAAAACCCTTAAAATAATATCATTTTATATATTATTCAAATGATACTTATATTCATATTCAGCATCGTAAAATTACTAACTTTGTAACAATACTATATATTCCCTTTTACATTGAAACATTGTAGCTTTTATAGTAATACTTTATAATTAAATTCACTATATGGAATGGTTACATCTCATACAGATCTCAAACCCATTGTCCAATTACTCAAAACATGAAAGTTTTTACTGAATATTTAAAACATTTGGGGAAACTTAAATACAATAACCTTTTAATGCTCACTGATAGAGCATGCATATTAAGATAAAAAAATATAATAATTTCTAATATTTAAGGGAACAAATCGATCAATACCCCGCAATATTCATTAATAGAACATAATTATTAATATTAACATTTTAATATTAAAAATTAATGGTGAAATATATTAGGTATATTTTTTAAACTTACAGCAATAGTATATCTAATAAAATTCAAAATGCGTTTTTTTTTGTGCTCTCCAAATAAGATATCTAATAAAATAAAATAATTAGATAAATTATGGACACTTGAAAAAAAAAAAAAAAGGTAGTAACATACAAACATGAGAAATATTTCATATATGTTCTCAAATAAGATATCTATTAAAGTTCGATAATAAGGTATTCCATATTCTCAAAATGAAAAACATAAAAAAATTATCAAATGAGATACTTCATACACTCAAAAAAATATATTTGTAGTAAAATACTAAAATACGATATTAAATATTCCCAAAAGTAGATAACTAATCAGATAAAAAAGTGAGATTATTTACACTCTTATAAATCGTATATTGAAGCGAATATCATAACATAGGTTCTTTGAATGTGAAATATGTTCCAATGTAAAAATATAGATCAGTTGTAGCGAGAAAGAAGATAGGTACTCGCTGATCTGATGAACTAATCCTTTTGCCATGACAATAGATCTATTACAAAAGTTAATCAAAGCCACAATGTATTTAATTTTGAATTATGACACTTATGTTATTTATGAAATATTCTATGTTATATGTGTGAAAAGTAAATCGCATCTACCCTCTAAAAATTAAATTGTGAATAAATTCAATTTCATTTTAAGCTTACTCGCCTCTTTTTCAAATATTCTTGTCACAGCCAGTCGAAGCCGAATACTTATTAATGATTTGATTAGGTTTATCAATTTTTTTATGATAGTGTAAGATCCAAAATATGATGGACTAAGTTTCCTGGTATTATGACATTTGAATTCCTGTAACATCAAATCATAAATTTCCTGTAAACATAAATTTCTTTGCTTACTTTCTGATTTTCTTTAAGTCTGATAATATGAGTCATAACAAAATTTATTTCTTTCTTGATGTTCCTGAGTACTTCTAAATACAATTTTCTTTGTTTTATGCGCTGATGGACAAGTTTGGTTATAGACTGGTGATGGGTAGGTAGTTTACCATGCATTAAGTAAGAAGGTGTATAGGTCGTAACCGAATTAGTGGCATCGCTATCTTTCTAATTAACCTTGTCCAAGGAATTTTGATAGAAGTTTTATTTACCTTTCGTTTTGAACAGGTGATGACATACTGGTTCACACTTTTTAATCTTCTATTGGTTTGTGGATGATGAGATATTAATCTGTAATTTATATTGCTTATTTTTTGATTCACATCATAAAATTTATAAAATGTTATGATGTGAATGCAGCATTCTTATCACTTAATGAGATTTTTGTAACCTGGTTGTTCAAAATTTGGGTTAAATAATTAGTATACTTTTTAGTTGTAACAATTTTAGAGGGAAAAGAATACATGTATCTTGTTGCATGATCAATGAAAACATATAAATATTTTTAAGGGATTGCAATTTTAATAATTTATCTCATCTACGGAATCAACAGAGAGCCTTTTGAAAGGTTATTCTGATGGAAGCAATACCATAAGAATCCAAACTTTTTTTTATGAGATTTTCATTTAATTGGCAAACTTCACAACGCTTTGTATAATTGTTAATGGCTTTAATTATATACTTCTTGTAACATTGCATTGGAATTAAACTCGGAATTTTTTTAACTCTTGGATGTCCAAAAACATTATGAGTTTTTCAGTTAGTTTTTTTCTTAAAAAAAATGACACAAAATGTTAAAGATGCCTTTCCGACTAATTGTACAATAATAATATATTTCAATGTGTTTAAAATAATTTACGTTATCTAAGTTTTGATTGTTGATTAATATTTCCCTTAGAAGTAAAATAGTGATTTGAATGATTTATAAGAAATACGATATTATTAAAAATTGTCTGCTTCATAATTAGAACACCACTTTTTGTATTTAATCCAATTTATATAATTTTTGTGACCACGTAAATAATCTTCCAGTAAAAGTTTTATATTTTTAAGCAAAAATTAAGCAATTTCAACCTTTTTGTAACAATAATTTGTAAGATATTTCTAACAGTTTTTAAATCACCAAAGTTTTGATATATAGTAGAATGGAAGTAATTACAATTTAAAGATTTCCATATCTTCAAACATTTTTTATTGACTTATTTTTCGTGAGATTTATTTTGATAATAGCTGCTCAAGAGCGAAACTACTTTCATGCTCGAATGATATAAACAAAGGATAAAGTAAAAAGTAGCATATTTATTTTGGGGGTGATATATCTTCTCGAAATCTGATGAAGAGACTTGAACAAACGTTTTCTTAAAGAAGAATGACAAACTGAAGTTAAATAAGTTTCATTTGAAAATTGGAAGGTGATACGTAAGGGCATTGCGATGTTTTAATTATTGCTAGGATATAACCAAGATATCTGGAAAAAATTTACTTCGCATATTAATTTATCTTTATTTGCATAATGTTTGTTGTAAATAATAGCTAAAATTGTTGATTTGTTGGGTTTCAGGAAGCTGTAGATTGAAGTATCCCTTAGTAAGGAGAAGAAAGAGTTCAATCTGATGATTTAAAAAAGGATAGTTTTCGAAGCATCAAGAAATCTCGGGAGAAGTATTTAACTCTGGGTGGTGACTATATAAAGAAATCTTATGAATAATAAAGGAAAATATAGTTCCTGTCTCAATTAATTTTTTGTAACTATTAAAAATTTATGACTCCCCGGAAAATTTTTAACACTTCCCAACATTGTGGGCTACTTCATTCTACGACTTAAGGACCAATCAAAATTAATAATTATAATTTATAAAATTATGTACATAAGGATCAATTATAATGAAGAATAAATCTAATACAGATATCACGGTTATTTCTTCAAATTAATTAAAACTTTATGATATTACCGCGCAAATTTATGTAGATTAAATATGAAATCAAATATGAACAAAATATTATTAATTTTTCTAAAAAATTAAAATTATTTTCCCTTAAAATCCTCCTCAAATCAAAATTAAAATTTAAATATTTTCTTTTACTTACAAGAATACAATTAGCTATCGAATATAAGTTTATATAATTTATGACAAATTTGTAGTTTTAGTCTCATTCCAAACGAATTTTTTTAATTTTAAACAGTACAATTATGAGTTACTCCCTAATGTAAAAATCATATCTTAACTCATTTAACTGAGTTCTCATGAATATTAAGTAAACAACTTGTATAAACATTTTTCAATGAAGAATTTGCATACATCTTCTTTTTGACATTCTTCGTTTCGAAAATCACAAAAAAATGCTTAAAATTTCTAAGATTTGTTAAAACTTTTGCCGTCTAAACATTCCAGGAAATGTTGGTGTACTTAGATAGCTAATTTAAAATATGCAAGATGAGGGGACATTATTGTGAATTATTGAATCTAAAAAATGCATAAAATTGTTTCCATGCATCAAAGTAAGTAAAATGCTAAGCATTTCAAATAATTAGTAATTTAAGCGCCATATCTTATTTTTAATTATCGCTATTCAATTTATACGAAACAGGAAGTATGAGAAGAGAAAGATAGTGAATTTTTTTTTTCAATTACAATATATTTTTCTTCTATTTTCTTGTGTTTACAATTTTATCCCTCTATATATGAAGGCAATCAATCCCTTATTATTAATAATTTTGAAAGGTGAATGGTAAGTAAAATAATATTCTTCATTGAATTAATTGTGAATAATTTTGCAATTTGTATTTACCATGCATAATTTCTGTCTGTCTCAGCACCTCCCTAATTTGCTAACTTATATAACTGTTGCGAGCGGGAGATTGTATTAGTCTGTTGGCAACATTTAGACAAAATAAGTTGATTATTTTATTTTAGATGAAACCGCTTGTAAAAGGGGATATACACATATTCACTTCCCCTTTCTTCAAAAAGATATTTAAAAATGTCTGTGTTTCAATGAAGAACGAAGAAATTTTAGCAACTAAATTTTCCTGATGTATTGTGCACTGTAATTTTAATATTCCGTAGAATATTATTTTCAAGAAGTTGGACAAATCATCTCTGCTTGTCAATAATTGTAAAAACGTCATCACTAGTTACACAAAACATTTTATTTATATTAATATTATTACTTTCAAAATAATTTATAAAGGAAGAAAGAATATCATGTCCCTTACTTGTCCCAGAGAGAAGAATCCAGCTGAATAATTCTCTAAAAATTCGATCGTTTATCACAATATCCTGCAATTGCTGAAAGGCTCGCAACACCGTTCACACAGGTATTTTCATCAAGAACAACATAAAATGCAAAATTTTCCTGTAATCCAGAATTCCATTTTGTTGTTAGATTTTCCGCCATTTGAGTTACTTGTATTTCAACAGTTCACGCAAATGCCGATATTTCTTGAATTCGGATTAATATTGTTTGTAGACTTGGTAAACCGCTGAACATTATTTCAACAATTTTTAAAAGTATTTTCTTGATATATTGGCTATCTGGGGGGAAGAGGTTTGTCATTGGCTGATACTCAATGAGTCATTACAAAATTACATTGGTTGTTGTAGGTTAAGTGCCAGTTGTTTAACAAAAAAAAAGTAACTTGTTTCTTATCTACAATAACAACTATTTTTTTAACTTCCCAGGTCTTATCGAAGTTCTTAAATTTGGACATATGTTTAGTTTCAAAATGCCTTTGTGCATTTAAAATGTGACATATGACACTTTCGCGATATAACACACATATATCATGATTCTTTTGTTGTACGAATACATGTTCTTTCGACCACGAGTTTTGAAGGACGCAAAAATCAGGCTTTATTATTTTAGTGACCATTTTATTAAATATGAAGGTATGAATTATAGCAGTAATTAAACGAATAAAATACCAAGTATTCACAATAAAACTAAAAACGTGTCATAAAGTTAAGAGCAGCGTTATAACTTATGAAGTGCATCAAACTAAATTCTACTTTTGACTGAAATCATACTCGATACACGTATATCGGCCGGATTAACTGAACAAAAGAAGAGAAAATGCATCAAGCACAGAGTAGGACGGCGCAGAGAGAAGAGACAGGGCGATTTATCTTTATCTGATAACTTTGGAGAGTGCCTCTGAGAATTGTACCGCATGCCAAATCTGGCACGCATGCCATAGGTTGCCGACGCCTGGGTTAGACATTCAGGAATTTGCGCGTGACATTAATAATTCTACCTTATTCCGAAAAAATACCTGAATCCTTAATTTATTACAGCAGTTCAGTAGTTGTTTAGGTGAGAAACTGTGCTACAGGGCAGAACAAATTGTTTAATATTAATCAATTAATGTTTGATTTAACCATATTTAATTCTGTCAGATATTTGAATTATTGGATGATTAAATTACTAAAAATTTTTGAATAAATTACACTTGAAATTCCAATTCAACATTAATGTTGTACTTTTTTAAGTATATATATATATATATATATATATATATATATATATGAATATTCTGAAATCTCAATTTCCTTTAATTATAAGCCAAAAATTTACTTAAATACGTCAAACATTGCATTAATTTAATACATCAAAAGTCCTTAGTAATCACGTCATACTATTTAAAAAAAAATCACACAGATTTAAATCCAAACAAATTAAACGAAAGGCAGCATGTTAGACAAATGGAGATCTGTTATTTGTACTGTTCCATACTTTGTTATGTATTAATAAGTGTAATACAGCTTGACTTATGTATTATATACACGCTCTCTCTCTCTCACATATATATGTGCATATGTGTGTGTATATGTGTGTGTGAGTGTGTATGTATATGTGTGTGTGAGTGTGT
>BMAW01045422.1:22485-44329 GCA_019974015.1 Nephila pilipes
TGTATATGTGTGTGTGAGTGTGTATGTATATGTGTGTGTGAGTGTGTATGTATGTGTGTGTGTATGTTTGTGTGAGTATGAGTGTGTATGTTCGTTTGCTTCTTTTTATTTTCCTAATGGTTTAATACATTTTAATACATTTATGCAGCGTTTTTAAAATTCTTTCTAGTATATAACACCTTCTCGTGTATCAAATATTTTTTTTTCCATATTTTTAAACAGTAATTAATTTGTATTGCTTGCACACTAATAATTCTAATAACATTTTATGATTTATTTACTTAATAATTAACTTATGGGTGTTTTATTTTTTTTAAAAAAAAAAGGTTCGTTACCGTTTTATTATATTACTTAAAAATGTAGTTTTTTATTCAATGTTTCTCTTTGCATAAATTAATATAAATGCATAATTTATTTCTAAGGAAAGACAATTATTTAGGAAGCGTTCAAAAATCTTTTATTGTAATTATGTATTGTTTCCTAGTTATAATATCAAACAATCCTGCATACAAACCACATTTTCTTCCACAAGTTGGTTTTTCTCTTTTCTAGAAGCTCTTAGAAGCCCTTTTAAATGGCAGTTCACTCGTAATCTAATTATTTGAACAAGTGTGCTTTGAAAATGTTTTATTCATTGGCAATGATTTCCTACAAAAGTGTTTATATTTGTTTTCTTAAAGGAAACAAAAATAACACTATTGATTTATTGTAGAGAGTCACTTATATTGATGTTGAAATGTTTAATTTAATAGTATAGATTTAATATAAATATACCAATTTGTCATGGCGCATAATAATATAAAAATAGTTTTAGATAAGAAGTTATATGTATCTGCAACAGAAGCAGAAAATTAAGAATAATATTAATTCCCTTAGAAAACTAAAATTTTCATTCAATATGTAATACAAAATATAGCTATGATGTTGAAATATTATTTTAATATTTTACTGCTGATCTTATATTGATACGGATAGGATTCTTCTTTAAGGAGATTTAGTCTTTTTCATGTTGTATACAATGCATTATTATTCCAATAGATTAGAGAAAAAAAATTATTCCTGTGTGTGAGAGTGGCCCGTAATTATAAATAAATAAATGCAAACATTTTATAGATATTTTTTTGAGAAAAAGTAGTAAAAATACTAACTAGTGAATAATTTTTCAATTATACTTACTGTAGATATATTGTATTGGCCATTCTTTCGTAGTGATTTAAACTCTCATGCTAAAGGAATAAAAACAAACCATTTTTCTATCAAATTATCAGCTATCCCATCTAAATTGAATACTAGAATTTCTATTAAAATATCTCTTATATCTTAAGTTTTATTATTATTTTCATGTATTAGCTTCTTAAAATTTCTCATATTTTGAATTACGATAAAAAAAATACTTATTTTCATTTTAATGTTAGATGCCAATCAAACAAAGAGATATTAGTCATTGTTTGTTTTGGAAAAGAAGTTGTAAAATTTTTAATGGTTATTTTTAAATATTAATGATTATTATGAAAAAAAAACACGTATAGAAATGTCTTGGGTGAATTTCAAAACAAAATGTTAAAGTGACTATTTGAAATATGATTAATGTGGGGTCGTTTCGAACAGTAAAATTTCTGTATTACCCATTGTCAATAAATAGCTTTATATACATTTAAAGATAAAATTGCTGTCACAATAAAACAGGTGAAAAAAGTTTGCGCCTCAAAAATAATTCAGTACTTTTACCATCACCAACCTCCTGTTTTGTTTCAAACCGAAGAGCAGTAATGAAAAGCAAAAGGCAGAGGTTTTAAAGTGCTAGCTATTTAAAATTCATGGAATTTCACTCGCTTCAGTGAACGAAAACATTTTTATGCATTTTTGCGAATGAATAATGCAAAGTGTTGCCATCACATCTTTCCCAATAGAAAATAACTGCTGAAGTACATTGAAGATTCTTTGAATGTTAGGACGTATTGCGCACAGACATCTCTTTTAAACATTTTTTGTGACATTTTTATACTTTTACTGAATGAAATTCAATCAGAATAATTCATTTTGCGTAATGCAGATATTTTTCCTGCATCTTGAAGTCGAGATTGGAAAGATTCTGAATCAAATTGTGCTGAATATCCGTATCTTTTTAAGATTTCGGAGAATGAATATTGTATATATGTTTCATATTTTTAGAATTTTCGGAAGATGAACACCGCCACGAAAAATGAATTTCATCAGAGTACCTGGGGAATAAATTGACTCGTGTACCTTAAATGAATTTCTTTTATGTATTCCAGAAAAATATCGTACCTAATGGATTGATTATTTATTGAAATTGACTAGTTGCAAAATTTCAAGATTTGAAATTTTGAAAATTGAATTTGAGTTGAACAAAATGGTATTGTTCGAAAAAAATTCTGTAGAATGAAAAATTGCATCTTTCTTCGAAATAACGAAGATTCACATTTACTTTAAAATTTAAGCAATTTCTAAATTTTTTGTCGAGCATTTACAACATCTGTATTTAATAGTCAGAAAATTTATTTTAATATGATCTCTATAAATACGATTTTCAAATCTTTCAAATATAGTCTACATTTTTGGTACTAATTTTTTTAAATAAATATGAATAAATATATTTTCTTCCTGAGAGCTATTAAATTCATTTTCCATTTAAAGTTTGAAGAAAATGCTAATGGCTTTGAGAATAATTTTTACATTTTCTTATTAAATTTACAGTATTTAATATCCCTATAATCTATAAATTTGTTTAAATTCATATAATCTCTTGAAACTATTAAGAAAAGAAGATTTTCTTAAAGAAAAAAACGTATTCTCTAGGTTTCTAGACATGCCCGCATATATCACCGTGTTTTTATTCTGTATTTAAATGATATATTCAAAAATGAACTTTCCGTGTAATAGATGTTTCTTTTTGAAATTTTAAGCATTTATTTTGAATTTAATAATAAGTAATAATTTACTAAGTTGATTGTGGTACAGTTTTATTTTTCGAAGTCATAGATGCAGATTTCTATATCTTTGAACAAAAAAAAACCTAACTCTGGTATAACCTTATTCAATGCAGAATCTGTAAAAACTGGTTTGAAAGGTAATAGAAGTAACTATGAATAAGTTAATTATGCTGTAACTTTTATACGCATGTTTGTAAAGTTTGGCTATTCACGATTTTCTCTTAACTAACCTTGAGGAATTTTAGTAATTTGAATATCATAAAAATACAGCTCCTTCCAAATCTAATAAATTATTAAAATCAAATAAAAATTAGGTAAAATTGATGACGATAACTATTATGAATAAATTGGGTATAATGATATATAAATTAAATAGAATTGAAAGGAAAGTAATGGACAAGAGTTGATAGCGACAAGTATATATATATTTGTAAATTGGAGAAAGATTTAAAAATTAATCATTGGAAATTGATTTATGAAAAGTGACTATGGATTAGAGTAATAAAGGTGGAATTTGCTATAATTGAGTAGTTTCTCAATCTGAACGAGTGAGATTGCAAGTTAAAACCTTATTGCTTAGTTTTAAGACATGATTAAAGTCATTTAAGGGAGACTCGAGAAAATGCAACCGTACATAATCTGTGCAGATAATTTTTTTTCCTGAATTATTTTCCATTGATTTTTTTTTTATTTTATTGTTTATTTAATTGGAATTTTTCAAAAATCTGTAATGTTTAAAAAGAAAACGTCGACACTAGAAGTCTTAACTATTTAATCATTCCCAATTAAATACTAACCACTTTTAATGTGAACAGAAAATATTTTTCCCAATCGTATGGATACATGCTTCTAAATGTAAATATGAATTTAAAAATACGTTTTGATGATTAAAAGAATTATAATGTTTAACATAATTAAAAAGCTCATTTATTATATAAATCATATGGAAACAAATCTAAGCTGATAATTTTTAAATAAAAGCTATTTTGAAAAAAATATAGTGGTAAGAATAAAAGAATGAGCTAAATTATAAATGAGAATTGAAGGATCTCGTATTAGAAAATACGTATTGACGTTTAAATAAATTATAACGCTTAACATAATTAAACAGCTTATGTATTCTATAAATCACATTACGAAAACGTTAGGCTGATAAGTTTCTCAGTATATGGTATTATGAAAACAATATTGGAAAGAATAAACGTATATAATGCGCTAAAATTTAAATCAGAAGAACTGAAGATTTTTTAAATAAATATATCTACAATTAAACTAAAATAGTTTATTTTATATTTGAATAACAAATAATTGAAATCTAATTTGAATATTCAAAGGTTTAAGTACAATCTGAGTACTTGTGTGGTCAATAAGTATTATTTTACTTTGTTCTCAATCTAATTTAAAAATTATTTAAATATATTTAGTCTCATCGTTAAACTGTTTATCGAAATTCAAATGGGATTGCAATATAAACACGGAATAAAGAAAATTATGTGTTCATTTCATAATGAATGTGGCAATTTAATGTATTCAAACTGAAAAAAAAAATATTAATTCCAGCTATCAGCTACAAAAATACACGGGTAAAGGAGATTTTTATCTCAATAAAAATGTTATAGCATTTTTATTGTTAAAGCATTAAAAAACTACGCATAAAATAGAACTACTTTAATACCTAGATGTTAAGAATGTCATTATTCACTGATTGATTAAAAAGCGATAAAGAACACATACATTTATATCAGAATACAAATATAAGAATAAAATATGTTGCATTTAGTATTATCAGGGCTTAGATCAGAAGTCGGCTACTTTTCTGGAGTTATGAGTCATTTTTCCCAAAGTAGTAAATCATTTTTAAAGGGACAAATACAGTCAGGAACACTTAAAATAGCTCAATAAAACAGAAATAAGCTACAATAGTGAAACTTTCCACGATTCAATCAGGTGTAGGATGGTCAGCAGTTCCAAAACCCATTTCTAGATGTCTTGCAGAAGCGAATCTGTAATTCAAGTGCACTTTTTGTCCAGTGTCTTTAAAACTAAAACATCGGCGACTCTGTCTACAGTGGTGCCAGGCTAAAGCAGTTTATAATGCTTCAGCGATATTTGTGATAAACTCGGGTTCATTTTGGGGAGAAATGATTGCCGCGTATGTGTGTGGAGGATCCCCAGTGAATGGAACAATTTCCCTCTTGCTATAATGCCCGTTCACTATTTTGTGGTACAAGGGAGTTTGACGGACTCAGGATATTCAATTCTTCTTTATTAAATAGGAAAGTCTATATATGTTCAAAGTATCAAGTGAAACGTTTCAGTGATGATCATCTGGACAGCACACTTTCATGTACAAAAATAAGAATGCAATATTGGCTATTTGTTTCCATTAATTACCCAGAAAACTGTCAGTGATAAAGTATTTTTATCATTACTTGGCTTATTATCTTAGTGAATAAATCCATCTAACATAAAATCTCTTTTTAAAATTTCTGCTCTACTTGATGAATCATGCAGTGAAACGAAAGCACGCGAAGATCGAACTTTTATTTGAAGAGTGGAACAAAACCTTTTAATTCACCTGAGAGATAGGGGGGGTTATAAATAAAGTGATTCCTATTTAGACCTCTACATAACTCGTTTTGCCTATCGGATTTTGATACAACCTGTTGTAAACATTATATGGACGATGGGGAAATGATTTCTTCAATAAAAAGTAGTTCACATTTTGACCACCGGATGGCACATTTCAAAAATCCCTCATGCAAATTAGTGAAACATATAAAAGAAAATCATTCTTATAACTTTTGTCATCATTGATCATGCTCTAATCGAAGAAAAATAGAGCTTTACTGGAAAAATTGTTTTATCAGAATAACAGCAATAGCTTAGCTGCGCTACGTGAATATCGTAGTTTAAAGAGATTGCGGAAAGGTTTGAAAAAGATTATTATGAAACTTAAAAAGTCTGGAGACTTGCTTGCACTACCAGGGAGATGACAGAAACCGAATGTGAAAGAAATTGTCGAAGATGTTGCAGTTATTCTTCAACAAATTCTCGATTGTTATCAAGAGAATGACGATTCCGTAGTCAAATGTACGAAAAATTCTTCGATCCATTTTAAAAGGTATCCGTATAATATTCATGTAGTACAAACACTGTAACCTCAAGAGCAACAGACACGTTCTGATTTTGCTTACCGGTTTTTGTCTTGCCCCAACAACCACTGTATTCTGATTAAGTGACTACATGGTATCAATTTGTCGCTGATTTTATACCCAGACCCTTTTTCTTTGACATCTCACTCCTCAGAGTCCTAAAATGAGCTCTGTCACCAGTGCACATTACAGTGAACTCAATCGACAGCAGGTCATTCCTGCTTTACAGGAATGGCAATGTGTGCATACCATTGTCTTCATGCAAGATGGAACAACTCCTCACAATGGGTTCCAAGTCATAGAACTGCTTCAAACTACCTTCGAGTTAATATTCAGAGCTTTTACAGATGTCTGACCTCCTCGTTTAGCTGACTTAAATCCCAGTTATTTTTGGTTGTGGGAATTCCTGAAAGACCGTGTTTACGGAAGAGGAAATAAGACTTTATGCCATTTGAAAGCCAGTTTTATACGCCATGTTTCTTTAATTCCGCGAAACTTTCTTCGCACTACCATTGAACACGTTATAATGCGATTTTGAACATGTAATTGATACCAGTGGAGAACACGTTCAGTACATTCTGTAATTGAATAAATAGTAATGATTTTGGAAGCTTTTTTTTGTCCTTCTTTAGAAACAATTCTCCCTAGTGCTCAAAATGTGAACTATGTTTTACTACAGAAATCCTTTCCAGAAGGTCCATATAACGTATATACGAAGTTTCATCAAAATTAATAAGTAGAACGGGTTCTCGAGGGGTCTAAACAGGGTCACTCTAATTAAATTACCTACACTTGGTGATTCATCTGTAGTAATAAAACTCTATTTCATTTTTATTCAAATATTCTAAATTAGAAATACATATAACTGCATCCCGAGTTTAACTCTAAGGGCTACCAGAGCTAATAATTCTTCACCAAGACCTATTTAGTGTAACTTGTGCAACATATTTTGCATGACATGAGATTATTATACGCAATAAAAAATGTAGACGATACTTTTAGATATTCAGTCATGAACTTGTTATATTTTTCTCCATCTGGACAGTTCTCTCGCGAATGGTCTTTGCTGGCAATAGAATGTCGTTGTTTTTCATATTATATTGATCCTATTTTTAAAGTCTTGAAAAGGGCAACCAGTATTATTTAAAAGGCTTTTTGTAACATATTTTCCATCAGTGCAGTGTTTTCCATACTTGGTTATATTCTGAGCAACAGCAAAATTGGTTGCTCTAATATTGGTTGAATTGTACCACCAGCCGATTAAATAATAATGTTGATTCTTGCAATCTACAGCGAATTTTCATCACTGCTGCATTTCTTTCTTCTCTGAGAGATACTTTCTACCAAAGAATTCATGTTTTGTACAAAAATGATGCTAGATACTTGACTTTTTGTTATTTCGTAATTTTTTTGCACATTTGTCATGTTGGAAGATTAAAAGTGTTTTACATCAATAAACAATTTTCCGTCCATTTGCTTTTAAATTAACGGTGTTGATCTTCTGTGTTGCCATGGTAAAAAAATGTCTCGAGTTTGACTGAAAAAAGGCGTTATTAGTCATTCCTGTAATGTTTCTATACGCCTGTTTAACTGTGTTTTTCAAAATTACTTTCATTATTTTATTACATATTAAAAAATATTATTTTTCATTCGTGTTATATTTTTTTAATATTTAACTTAAATTTAAAAAAAACACTCATCATCTTAAAACAGTAACATCTCACCAGTTTTTTTTCCGTTTGTTTCTAGTATTTATAGCTATCGTCGCGTACAAAAATTTAACTCACGATTACTGTAGCAACGACTGCTAGCATGTAGTGGTAAATTATCAATACGCTAATTTTTATGAAGCGAAGCGAACAGTTTCGAGTGTCACATCGGTAGAGATGGGGGAGCAATGTTAGCTAAAGCTAGGTTTTCATACATGAGTAATGTCACGCATTTTGTTGTATGTGCAGGAGTACGAGTATTAAAATTTGTTTAGAAATGCCAATATTGTAGCTTATTTTTCAATACTATAAAACTAGTCAATAGCCACAAACGATCCTATGATTCTACTGAACCGCATGCGGCACGAGAGCCACAGGTTGACGCCCCCTAAATTGGATATATACACTTTTGAAACAAACTCTCGAGGTACATTCAAATGTATATAAAAATAATAAATACAGTAAACTTTTAAAATATATAGAAGTTTTAATTAAATTACTACGAAAACTGCTTAAATGAAGTTCCAAATGTTTTACGAGGAAAAAGGAAAAAATTCGATTTGATTTCACTGATGAGTGATTTCAATGACACTAATGAAAACCGACACTAAAAATTAATTTCCTCCTATTCTTATAATAAACCAGATTTACTTCTGCATCAACAAGAAAGTAACAACAAATATTTGAAAGCATAATATCAACTCATTTCTCTTGCGATGTACAATACAAGCATATTTAAAATTTACATTTATTATTTTTGTATAGAATTGATGACCTCCTCCTCAACACCTCATCAGAAGTAAGCAGATAGTCGCAACAGAGATTATCTCTTTTCCTCTATTCAGATAATGTTTATTCTGAAAATGCAGATATCCAGATGAACTTTGCCAGAAAATAATTCCAAGCAATGCGGAAGAAACAAGAGACAGACGATTGACGAAGAAAGAACTAAATGAAATCGGCTAGTTAATGAAAGTGCAGAGCACGATATTTTTTGCTGAATGAGAAGAGCAGAATATTTCCTTATAGTAAATTTTAGCTGTATAGATTTGAATACTTATCGTCATCAAATTTATTAATTTGCCTAAGTATTGCGATAATTTCTAGGAAATCAATCGTCTCAACAAGTTTTTAGGGGCTGGCACTCTAACGGCTCGTTCCGAATGGGCATGGAGGGGAAAGAATCACTATTGTCACATTAATATCACATTACATTAAGTAACACTAAATAGTTCATTATATCCCACTATGTGCAGCAATTAGCTGACATATATGCCACACTAATATATATTAATCTGTAGTTCTGTATTAATAATAATTAGAAATTACTAGTTTATTAAGTAGTTTCAAAGAATTGTAATCAGCAGATTATTCGATTCTAATTGATTGATTAATTATTTACTTTTTTTTTCTTATTTCACAAAGTTTATTTATTTTGTAACCTATTTTTTTTATAAACATCTTACATAATTATTACATCAAATTTTAGCTTGTTATCTTAAGTACTTTGCTTGAAACAAAATAATGTTTAGGATTTCTAAGAAAATAATTTCACTTATAAGAGGACCAGAATTTTACTTTCTGTAAAACACTGATACAGTGGTACCTCGACATACGAGTTTAATTCGTTCCGCAACCTTGCTCATATCTTGAATTACTCGTATCTCGAAGCAAATTTCCCCATGCAAAACAATTGAGTTACCATTAATCCGTTCCAACCCCCAAAATGTCACCCCAGTTATTTTTGTTACGTGGTTTTGAATAATAAAAACGTATTTATAAATGAGAAATATTTATTGTACAAAAACAAAAAAGAGAATGTAAAGAAATAAATTAGATATCCTCACTGGTCTTTGCCTTTTTCACTAAATTTTTCTTGCTTTCACCCGTTTAGAAAAAAAACATGTCCAAGGAGGTTTGTTTCTTCCTCCCTCTCAGAATGTTCCGGAAATGAGTTAGGCAAGTGTCATTAAAGAGATCAGATGCACGACCAGTTGTAACTTTTTCTGGGTGTTTCTTTTCCACGAACTGTGAAACTCTCTCCTACATTCCTAAGATCTCCTTTATCTCACTTGTAGAAATAACCTCCTCCTCTGACTCCTCGAAACCAATTTCTTGCATAACCTCCGTATGCAGCTCAAGTCTTTCTATAATTTCACGTTTTAATTCAATACTCATCATCTTTTTCTTAGCACTTGACTTTTCACAAACTTTCTTCCGATCCATGGTTATAAAAATAAATGAACTACAACTTTAAATGTAAATGTAAACACAACACAAAACGCGAACACAACTACACAACTTATCACAGCGGAAGCACGCTGCTAACTGATTCACTGACCGTGATGGGCGCTACCGCGTGGCGCGCGGTCACGTGCTAAACTGAATTCGTATCTCGAATTTCTAAACCGAAACCTGCTAAACCGAACCTTTCGACCGGCTAAACCGAACTCGTATCTCGAATTTCGCTCGTAACTCAAAGCAAAAAAATCACTCGCTCGCCGGCTCGTATCTCAAAAAACTCGTATGTTGGGGCACTCGTATGTCGAGGAACCACTGTATATGTATCGCAGAGTCGATTTCCCGAGAAAAACTCATAACAAGAGATAAAACTTATTTACAGCTTCTACATTTGTATTTAATGCTTTAAGTAAAATTCCATAAATGAATAACTTTAAAATTGTTTAGAGAATAAAAATAAAATAAAATACATTCCAAATATTTAATCTTTATTTAAACACTTAGGAATAAAGTGATAATGATTTTACTTGCTTCTCTGTTGAATAACTTTGTAATTATATAACATAGGGGTAGGGGTGGAAAAAACTTAAATTTCGCGCGATGAGTGTTCATATATCAGACTTCGTTGTATTTCATAAATAGTGGAAATAAATGCCACATGTATGATGTACCACTATATAAACAATTGATTGAACTAAAATCAATTTTAGTTCTCAAAGTTTATTTCAAAGTAACACTTTGTTGCCTCATTTTTTTTTCATTACTTAATGCTTACTATAAATTGCCTCAGTTTTTTTTAGAAAAATATGTAAAACATTTTTTTCAAATTACGTATTACAATGAAAAGGTTGTACTATAATATTATTCATGACTTAAAAATGCAAACATATAAATAAGCATGAAGGGAATCATTGGCTTGCTAATTGCTAGTTGACATCGACATCAGAGTATGTATTTAAGTATCAGAGCTATGAAAAATGTTGCAATGATTGTAGTCATGGTTAAATTCAAGCCAATAAATTGAATTTGATATTGAAAAATTATAGACGGGTGTTCAATATCAGCAACCATCGAAATGATTGGATGTATCTTATTATGCTGAAATAACGGAGTAACAAAGATTGATACACGCGGTGTTAGGTGAATTGAGTACTTTAGTGATGCTAAAAATTAAGACCTTCTTCAGATTACGACTGTACTTAATGAAATCATTTTTCCCGTTTTTTACAAGGGTTTTTCATTGACTTCTAACACTTCTCGACTTACATTGCTAATGGAAGACAAATTCCTGCCATTATAATTTATCAAAATATACCATCTCTTGTAATAGAAGTGCAAAAATGTTTTCATCAAATCCTATGAATATATAGGTACCTTTAATGAAAGTAAATAATAAGTGTTTGCATGTCACTATTTAGAGTAAATAAGAGCCTACTTCATTTTAAGACCAGTATTGTAAAAGCAAATGGTACTAGCTCTATCGCTTATTCTCCTAGAAATTTTGTGATATTTTCATGCAACCCCACACACTAGAAACTCGGGATACATTGAGATACTGATAATTTCCTAAATCATTGGTTGCCTATGAGGGTTTACAGTAATACCCCTACAGTGGTTTCGGTAAAAATTGTCCTACGAGATTCAGTTTTGTCATTAAGCTAATTCAGACATTAGAGTAACCAATACTTCCATTATATAAAATATCCTTCTAGCTAAAATATCAAGAAATACGTTTTGTGAAACAAGACAAACGTTGGATAAAGTAATATCATGTTATAGGCTTTCCATCGAGTGGCCACTTGGAGGTTTTACATAAGGAAAAAAGTATGACTCAGCTTCTGGAGAATAGGTAAGGATTCATTCTTTTTACTTTTATTTGCGCTGCTGATGGATTGTCTCTTTAATTTTTTTTTCGCTTTTGTTCACCCTAATTTAAAGTGTGTTTGTATATATAATGCCTAAATTGATGTTATATATGTTAATTTTGTGCCACCGATGTTTAATTAGGGAAAGCGGTCATTAGTTAAAAGTTCAAAATACAATAAATTACCAAAGCAGTTGAAGAAGAATTAACTAAGTTCAGATAATAGATTACTTTAAGCTATGAAAATGCAATATTTACTGCATCTCTGTCTACTAATTCTTAACGTGATTGAAGCCTGGTTTACAAACTATATAAAAATTTAAATCTACCAACTCACTTGAAACCAGATGTTAAAATTTAATGAAATGTCTGAAGTAGCTTCTTCCCAAGAAACCACGACTATTACACGTAAGTTCGTGATGTACACTCATATACAATTATATATATATATATGAATCTTGCTATTCTTAATATGTTCCGGTAAAGTGTTTTCAATAACATATTTATTAAATCATTATGAAAAGAGAATTTTTATCCATCATTTTTAGTTTTGCGGTCTGACATATCGCGATACAGTAGTTACGGGTCTGGAATGCGTGTGTTTTTAGCATTACTTGTGACTTATTAAAATGATTTTATTTTACTATGCACTGTATTAAACAGAAAGAGACACGATTTCTTCACACAAATGAAATTAGATATATGGCAAATATGTAGACAGATAAAGAATTCGTAAGGATATGACACAGCTTTTTTATGGAAAAAAAAAAGGAAAAAATAATTATTTTCCTGATACTAGGCATACAGTGTTTAATTTCAGCTGATAGTTCCAATGGGAAACAAGATATTAGGGTTCTATATAATTTTACTAAAGTTGGTAGGTAAAACATTTTAAAATTTTTGATACACTATTTGGCTGCCAAACATACTGTAGATATTTATTGAAAGAGAGAGAGAACACAAAAAGAATAAAATCAGAATATAAAGCAAGGAATGCCAAAAGTCAGTATGCTTAAAATGTACATGAAATACTGTATAGAATGATACACTTTGATTTCTGTTTGTTTTAGGTAATGATTATTTAAAGAATATAAATATTAAATGCATTTTATGTGCTTTGTACCTTTACATGTACCAAAGGATTTCAGTTCCCATATTTTTTTTGTTTGCATGTTTGTTTACGTTGTTGTTTTTAAATTTAGTAATTAAAAAATGGATACCTGTTTTTGAAGAAAGAAAATGTTTCCTTTCTCTATTCTGAAAATTGAATATAGAAATAATATCAGATATTTCTAGAAATTTATTGAATTATATTTAAAGGATAGAAAACAATTTAACGAGCTAACGCTTTGGGATATTTAAATACGGAAGTTATTTTTATCTTATTCTTACATAAGCATTTTTTTGGGCATCAGCTATCACAGTGCAATGAGCTTCATCACTTATGTGACAAATTTATATATATATATATATAATCATATAAAAATTGCAACACCCTGAAGTAATCATGCAATTAATTAAAAAGGTTTGGTCAATTCAAATTAGAGTGTGATATTCAAATGATTAGAAATTCAGTGTCGTAGCGCATGCGTATATTAAAAAGCGTCCTCTGTACCACAAATCTAGTAATATAAAAGGAAAGCTATTATGGGACGTCGAATGTTGTTAGTGGTTGTCTTCCATTTGCAAACTCGCCATGAGAATTCGTTATAATTCTAAGGCGATTGAAGAAGCCATATGAGCAAGTAACAAATTTTGAAAGTAAACGAATGTCAAGCTTCCACGAAGTTGAATTTCTTACCACGTAATTGAAGCTTGGTTGGAAGGTATTGCAATTACACTGATGATAGTGGGGAAGCAGTTGGAGAAGAAAGAAATCTAGTGATGGATGGATTTCGAAAGGTTACGTCAGAACAAGGTGATAGACGACTCATTGTCATACCGTGGAGAGTCATCTCGACAGACGGCATGACGTTTGAGCACTGGCATAGGTCTATTATCGTCTGATAAATCAATTTGTTGGAGTCTGAGTGGTCTGTGTACAGGAACTCATTTTAACAGAATTCATCTACCATAAAACCATTAACACACAATGATACAATGAGCACATCGATATTAAGACTGGCATTTTGATTGGCATAATATCATCTTTTTAGATAAAATCCGCATTAGTTTGGGTTACAATGACGGCCCCTTCCACATTAGACGCTATACCAATGAAAATCTTCAGTAGTGCAATATCCAACGTCGTATCGGATGATTACCAAGCATTACGATCTGTATTAGCATTGGTCTCATGAACATTTATACCTTAAATGAATCGTGTTCAATCTCAACACTAATCGATATTTCAAAGATGTTATGGAGTCTGATATTATACCCTTTTTTCTTAACGTATCTGGAACTATATTTCAACAACACAATGCTCGTCTACATGTTGCTCGAAATATTCTTCTTGTCAGCATATTATATTTAGCTACTTTTATTGGTCTACTTACTCAATCGATATGTCACCAATTGAGAATGTCAAGGATTTTGTTTGTCAACCTCTTGTTCATGATGCTCTTCCCATAGCTATTGCGGATGAACGTCGGGCTGAAATAAGGGCAATATGGAACGCTCTATCTCAGGTATATATTCAAAATATGTTTGATTCGCTGCCATGACGTATAGAAGCTCTTGCTGGTGTTGTAGTAGCTTCACAATATACTGAGTTTTGATATATGTATATATAATTATCGTTATTTTGCTTTATACACAGGCTACTTTCGGTGTAAATTTCAATAAAATCTAACGAGTTCTTCATGGAGTTGCAATTCTTATGAATTTTAGTTTATTTAAAAACAGAAAGAGACAGTTATTGCATTTGCAAATAACTATGTATTTAGTATTAAACGGAAATTTAGTGTCTGTAAAGTTGATAAAAATGAATATATGTATATGTACCCCATGTATCTCTTGATATTGTAAAAACACTAACTCTAAAACTAAATCTACCATTTTAAAATAGCTTTGATTTTTTTCATAAAATGAAGAACATTTTATACGGCTAAGCATACTGAATATATTGTCTCTATTTCTAAACTACGTAGACAAAATAAGTGTAATTGTTTGGATAAATATCCACTTTTGATAAAGACATTCCAAGCAATAAATTCTATCAAATAAATTATTCTTATAAATCTTTCTCAGTACATTTCGAAAGGTTTAAAGCAATATCTCCCAAATCTGTAGTAAATTACATTATTTTTATTTATTTCGGCATGTAAATATTTTTTCATGTAATGGTTTGTGATGTCACGAAGTTAGTTAAATTGCTTAGACATTTATTTCAAATTAATCAGAACTGGTTCATTTAAAAAAAATATATGTTTTTTACCATTTTCATAAGAGCAAAATGAATGAAATTCTATAATTGATAGAACAAATAATTTTGTAATGCACAATTCTCCTTCATACATATTACGTACCTAGTTTTCATTATCTTAGTATATAATAATTCCCATTTTGAATTTAAAATCTATGATATTATTACACAATTTATACCTTATATCTTTACTACATTTTTTAAAGTTTCAACCAAATATTAGTGTTAGAGATATTCGTCCTAATGAAACCCCTTACAAATTTAATATACAATTTGAATGATATACAATTTGTTTATTTAATATAATTAAATTTATCGATAAATTGTTTTTCGTTTGTGATTTGTATTATAAATATCAATGTTCTCTCTAAATTTGTTGATTAAAAGCGTTTAAGCACTTTAAACGTTTAAATAATTATAGATGAATATATGCGGTAAAATATAAGGAAATAAGGATTTAATTTTTCAGATACATCAAATCACCATAAAATCAGCTACACGTCAAACGATGATATAACAAAAAGTGTATAGTACTAACGAATTAGTAATTAAAATTGTCAGGGTATACGGAAAAGTCAATTCAATCTTGAAAGAAATGAAACACACCCTAGGGATACAATATCTTAAAAATGAAAACAATATCGAAAGCATAGTTATCATAACATTTGAGTTGTAAAATTAAAATATGGTAATATCAATGTACTAACTGTATTCTGAAAATATGCACAAAACTTCATACTTCTAGTTACATTATTTAACTAGTTATTTAAATGCCCCTTAACAGTTTGCTAAGTTATTTCAGTGGCTCTGTAATACCTTAAACTCCTTTTTTCAACCATGTATTTTTCACAAAAGTCATGCATTTGAAGTGGAAGTGCTTCTTTTCTGTAATAAATATAAATTTTTTAAATATTTTCAAGTTGTTTTGCATAATATGTGGATAAGTTTATGCATGGAATAAGGAAGTGCCTATTTTTTTTCAAAATATCCACAAATGTCGGAAAATTTCTTATTCTTACTGTTTTTCTTAGTGTCTTATAGAAACCCATTTGTAAAACCATAAATAACAAACAGTAAATAATGAAATTATAAGATCATCTAAATTTTCAAAACTATGAAACAAAGGTTTCAAATTTAAGTTAAACAATATTTTTCATATTTTAATTAACGTCACACTAAAAGCAACACGAGGACTATTGACGACGAACAGCGTAATTTTGAACCTCAATCAAGTCACGAGGACGACACCTGAACTGGCACCCCCTTCCACACCACGTCAGAGGGAGGACTTTGGGCACCGACGGATTTTAACACGCATCAGCCCGGCTACACGGCGGGTCTGTAGCGGACAAGACTGAACCCGCGGCTGAACGAAAACCGACGACCACGAATCCGACTCCTTGTCCATTTGGCTACCAAGGCCACGCATGTTAAACAATAACATATCTGTAAGAAATAACCTATGATTTATAATTAGGTATCAATAATTTTGATGAATGTAATAAATGATTAAGATAACAAACATATTAGAAATGATTGAAAAATAATTGTTTACAAATTACAAGACCGCTTTTCTGAAAAGCAAAACGTGTGGAAATTTATATGACTTTGTCCTCCATTATCCCTGGTAATGTCAAACACTGTATTTTTCATTGAAATGACCCGGTACTTAACTTCGATTTCAGGAATATTATGCCATTTGTTAACGATGAATACATCCAGTTTATTGATGGTTGAAAACTGTTAATTATTAGCATAAATTTATGGATACAACATACCTCCAACAAAATTCTATGGAGTTCAAGTCTGGACCTCTATTTAGCCATGCTAAAACGATCATGCTCCTTCTCTTTCTCTTTTTTAAACCATTTCTGCGTGTATTTAGTTACATTGCAAAAAGCATTGTTCTGCTGAAATATTCAATTAGAAGCACCTCATAAAACCAAATGGCATCGGATAATCATTTATGGCATAGCTTGATATTATGCAGAACTCATAAGTTCCGAAATGTTTTATAAATCATACAATCTATTGTGACTAAATGCTCTCCGAGCCATGAACGATCATTTTCCCATTTGTCGAATGAAACATTCTTTCTGTTCCTTGTTCATGTCATACCATTAGTGTTCGCAGCAGTCTGTACCATCAAGGCTAAATTACTTTTAATCAAAAAATATAATTAGTTTTCTCTCATCGTTCCACGCCATGACAATTTTAAAGCATTTCAGTACTTATTCTAGAAGATATTTCAATATTTTTGGTAAATTTTTCTTTTTATTAAATATTGCATTAGTTTTTTATTTAAGATTTTTCCATACTGTGACATGTGAACTTTTTTTTCTTTTTCTGAAGTGTTTCGAAATTTTAAGAATAAAAATATTTCTGATAGTTGACTGTCGATCATCCTGTGATATCAAAATCCTTTCAGATCATATTTTTTGTTTGAATTAGCTATTATAATTATGGCACTGTGATTGGAAACTTTTGAACGCTTCATAAACCTAGCAATTCTTTCTTCAGATTTACTAGACCTCTTATAAAATAAAATTTTTCTCTCTTCATCCTCAGAAAACATTTTATCCCGCAACATCTTCAAATAAATTATGGGTAACAAAATCGTGTTTAATGTTTTTGAATGTGTTTAATTAGGGCTTATGTTTAAAGTTTTATTATTTAGAACTGCATGCTCTGAAAATATTGATTTATCTAAAAATGTAAACAAAATAGTTGCAATTATTTTGACCTATTATAATAAAGAATGAATTTGCAAAAATTGTAATGTTCTTATAAAAGTATAAATAGTTCTATAACTGTGTAAATTCATTTAGAATCAAATTTCAGATTTTGAAAAAAAAAATTCAGAATCAATTTCAAGTTCTTTTTCCTTACATTGATATCTCTTTGTTGACTATAATTGAAAAAACAAGTTTTTTAATCCATTATTATTCTACCAACTTAGGAAAAAACAATTATTTACTTAAAACTTGTTTTTTAGTTTAAAGTTTTAAATACTTTTGTTTGTAACCGAAGTCTTTCACCATCTCGAGAAACATTTTGCTGCAAAGCCTTTTAAATTGTAATTATTGTCGGATATATATTTACTTACTTACTATAGGAGAGATCAGAGTTATGGTATTCATTGATTAATTATTGTATATAATATATTTACAATTGAAATTTTACACGAAATTTAAAAATATTTAATTAGCACACATATTGTATATATTTCAATCAGATAATTCTCACCTGGCTGCGTAATGTTTCCTCAAGAAAATTATTTTAATTTAATTTATTAAATGAATAATAAGAAAAAATAATAATTACAAAAAGTAAAGAAAAGGGAAAAGGAAATTCAAGAAAAAAGGAACATAAAAAAGTAAGAAATGCGAAAAAAGTAATTTTTCATTGTATACTAATGATTGGTTTTAGACGTCACACTTAGAAGCAAGAATGAACTAGTAATTTTGAGTCTTGGTCAAGTGAAGAGAATGAGACTTGACCCGTTACAAACTTTCCAATTCCATTTGGAGCCTTGACAGATTTAACGTGCATCAGTCCCGTTTCATGGCAGATCTTTAGTGGATTTACGACTATCTACCACGATTCTACTGAAAACCCTTAAGCCTAGAGCTCACGGAAATTACTTCTGGGCTATCTTGCCAACTAATAAGAGATAGAATAAAGATAAAATGGTTCTATATACTAAAATATTGCTACAAACGAAAGATTTATCCATTTAAATAACCTTAGAGTATAAATTAAACAAATATATTATAAATATATTATACACACTTGGGGTGGTTACAAATGGGCAATTCAAGAAATGAAAATTGGTATTTCTTGATATACATTAAAAATTAAATAATCAGAATAAGAACTTCAAAATAAATTTGTCAATGAATTTCCCGTAGAATAAGCTCTCATTTTAAATAAATTTTAAATTTCACTTTCAAAATAACTAATAAATGTTTTATTAAAATCCACAAATATAAAGTATACTTAATACTACCATTTTCTCATCAGTAAAAAAAGTTTTATTCAATGAGAATTTTTTTTTATTTAATGTACGTATATCTTCAATAAATAAAGTAATTATCTCTAATGAAGGAGAATAAAAAGGAAATACAAATAAATGAAAAGAAATTTATTATGATTCGTTCTTCGAAATTTTAATGGACCTCTCCTTTTAATTATGATTAATACAGTACTCAGACTTAAATTACTGAAAAAGTTTTAAAAGTATTTTTTTGCAATTAAAAAATCATGCTTCTCAATAATTAATTAATACTTGAAAGATGCATCAGCACTCCAATCAGGTATTCGTATAAATGAAGTATCACATTTCATTAACAAAGAAGAAAATAAAAAAAAAAATTAAAGAGTGTGATACTATTTTTTTTTATTTCATTGTTCATAGGTTTAAAATTTCAATCTTTGTGTTATTTTCTTCAGACAAATCTAGAGAAACTTTAAGTTACTAATGATTCTTTAATTTTTCTAATTAGAGAGTTGAAAATTTAGTAAGAAAATAAGAATTGTACTGACTTCTCTTTTAAAGAAATAATAAACACTCTTTGTTTCCTTACTTAAAAAAGTTGGCCGCGTCAACCAAGTGGTAATGGCTGCTCACTTGCTATCTGTGTTGTTTTGGTGACTCGTGGGTTTGAGCTTTGATGTCGCTAAAGATCCACTGTGTAAAGAGTTGATGCAGGTTAAATCTAGTAGAAGTCTCAAGCTCTCTCCTGGCGTGGTGTGGCAGGTCGTAGAGGGAGATTTTTGCTCAGCTGCTGTCCTCGTCATCAGACTGAGATTTAGAATTACCAGATCCGACTCTGTTCATCCTAGTGTTGCTTCTTAGAGCAAAGTTACTAAAAATCAATCAGTAAATCAATTTTTCGAAGGAAAAAAAACTGAAGGTATTGTAAGGGGGAAATATATTTACACGTCATTCGATGTAAAATATTTTTTTAAAAAAATAACTCCAACAAAGAACTAAAGGTTTCTTTTCTTTGTAAATCTTTAATATAAAAAATCGATCCAGAAATATTTCCAATATTTTAAAATTTTCAGAATTTTTCTTTAGATATACTCCGGGGAGACACTTCTATTATTAAATACTCAAAACACAAATCTTTCATTATGTTTTAAATAGTACATAGGCTTTGCTTTAATAAACGAAACAGTAATTTTCTATCATAATTTAAATCACTTTTTAATCAGTTATATATGGGTTCAAAAACCTTTATATATATATATATATATATATATATTAAAAACGTGAGATATTCTTCGAATTTAAAACTAATTGAAATAAATTTATTATTATCAATATAGCATATGGTTCGTATCGTTTTCAATGCATATATTTTGTTTTCATTTATGAGAAGTAATAGTTATTTCACAAGGATATTCCTTTGCAAAAATACATAATACATTTAGACAATCATAACATTAGACAATAATGTATAATACATTTAGACAATCATAACATTAGACAATAATGCATAATACATTTAGGCAATCGTTTAGTCTTACGTATAATGAGCTTTGGACTTATACAAACTTTAAAATCCACATGGAATGCAAATTAAAAGACAGGAGAATGCATCTAAGCAAAATGTTCAAAGTATGCCGTCACCCATTTTCTCGCCATAAACAAACTAAATGAAAGAGAAAGAAAATGAACATTACTGAAAGAAGGAATATATATTGTTTTACCAGAATGAAAAGTAAAAATAACTGTAAATTTGAAATGGGTTTTACGGGTATTCTGCGTTTAGCGGGGAATGTGGAGGGAGAAATGTAAATTGAATATATATACATACATACTTACATATATATATATATATATGAAATAAAAGGATATTTACACATTCAATGCATATGTTTTGAAAACTAAGAATCAACTGTGTACTATATACAGAGTCATTCAAAATGTGATTCATCCGATTTCAAAACTTCATGTTTTCAAAAATAAACGACACGGAATGATAATTAATGCATGAATGCAATGGAAAACTGTTTACGTTTCTTTTGTAAGAGATTGGTATTACTTATTTTGGTTACACGTACAAAGTCAAATTTATATATGAATTCCTTCCAAGCATATTGTAAAATGTTAGTGGTAATTGATTGTAAAGCATACAGATATCCGTTATTTTAAGTTCAAATTAATGTGTGAGTAATAGAAACACATGCGTTTTATCTTTTACAAATTCTCAAAGGAAGAAATGGCATGTGGTATTAGGTGATTAGACATAGGAATCACCTATCAAGAGGCTTTAGTACCCAGCTGTGTAGCATCATGTCATCTGGTCCACCCTGAAGGATTCCACTTCGAAGCAACTCCATGAAAATTTCTAAAATAGTTTTCGTGAAATAGCTCAACGAAGAGCATATGACGTCAACCTGTTTTTAACAATATAAAACTTTCATAAATTTCTTTTGTATTCATGCGTTTCTCTATAATGTTCTGCTTCGTTTGTTTTTGAAAACAATCTACGTAATATTCTGATTTTGTGTAATATGTATATATGAGTAATATTCTGATTTTG